>BLKR01016308.1:0-31628 GCA_011170035.1 Teleogryllus occipitalis | reverse complement strand
CCAGCCATACTGTAAATTACACTGGTATTTGTTTAAATTCTTCTGCGTCCTTGTTGTATGAACAAGAGAGTAATTTGTTTGTCGTACCTGATCTTGAACTTGTTGCTCAGTCATTAGTTTTTCATGCACGATTCTTGGACACCACAGTGCCCTTTTCTTTATCAGTGTTGGTTGGATATCAACATTATGAATATTTTCTACATTTACGCCGATTATGCCATCAGTGGCTGCGGAGAATGGCAGAAAGACTGCATGAACCTCTTGTTAAGGTACATGTGTAAACTTTAAGCTCACAAATTAATGTTGCTGGATATGTTTGATGTGTACTATGTGGATAAGTGTGTGTTTGCAAAATAGGTTCATAATTCCTCACTTGCTTTTGTTTCCATTTGTAGTGCATGTCCACCAGTACAGGCTTTACCAGTATCTCAGTGACAAGACTCAATAACTGGGTGCTGGAATTTTGGCATACAATTTTTTCCCTTGGAAAGTGTGGCTTAGGAAATTCACTCCTAGCTTGTGGTGCAGATATGTTGAATCATCCACTTCTTGAACGTGCCTTAACCTCTCATCTTCAAACATTTGGCTGTACTGTTATTATGGGGACATCATCATCTGATATAAATGCTGTGAGTGATTTGGTGACGTGTCTCCAGAACTGCTGCATGGTTTAAAAGTACAATTGAGCATGTTACTTGTAGTTTAAAAAATTGTGCATATCTGTTTTAATTTTTTAGTTGTGTTTTTGGTTCTATTCATATACCTACTGGGATACAGAATAGTAGTTTTTAGAAAACCATTCCATTTCATTAGAAGTTTTGATCAATAGGAGACCGTAATTGTTGAAAGTAGTCTATAAATAATAAGGATCTCCTGAGATCCCAAACACTTGGTTTACTATGAAATTATCCATTTCCTATCGTTGTTATATATCTGACGCATCATCAGAAATTCAGTTCAGAGTACCAATCTCCAAAAAATATGACATGCACAAGAGAACTCAATTTCTTAACCAATGTAACAAGTTAGGCAATGTTCTTTCTTGTTGAAAGAAGTCTGACTGCATTTCAAAAGATTTAATGGGATGTATTGGATTTTGTTTAATAAATGTGGTAATTTCATTTAATCATGACGGTCCATTCAGAATACATGCAGTTAAGAAGGGGAAAGGCATTTTTGGGTTGAGATTTCACTGGGTAAAGGTATAATCAGTTGTCAATTTTTATAGAGTCTGCGCTGTTAATTTGCTAAAATATTTATATCTGTCTAAATTGGTTTTAACCATAATTGAAAAGTTGCAAAATAAAATTCAAGGCCTTTTGTATAAAAATGGGTATTATATTAAGTCTATTGTAGAAGTAATCAGCCTATAAATTATACAAATAAATTAAAATATACATTTTTGATCATGTTTATAGTTAATTTAAAATAATTGAAAATATTTCATTGCTTTATTATTTCATTGATTTTATTATTTTGAAATACTTGAAGAAAATTAAGCATTTTAATGATTGGGAGCATCTTAAATAAATTCCTCAATGTATGTTTTCCTATCAGTTGTCCCAGAAAGGAAGTTTTGGTTTTGGTTCTAAAAAATATACATGTGCCTTTGCTTGTTTTCTTTTGCATGTTGAATGTGAAAATGAAATTCTAACCAACACTGACAGTCATTTTATAAACTATATTCTGAAAATATTTTCAATACGTGATAAAAATTTTTACACTTTCAATTGCCTAAATTTCACATTACACCAAATACTTGGGTTATATTTAAAAAATTTTGAAGCCATACAGTATACTGCATTGCTACTTTCAAAGAAATTTTACAGTTAGTATTTCTAGAAGTGTTTGTATGTATTAGAATCATTATATCACTTAACAAAAAATTCAACAAAGATTTATTTTTTGTCCAGATATCGAGTTCTAACTTTTTCTATGAAATAACATTCTATTGCCATCATTTAACTTTTATACTAGTAGTACTTTAATTTTCCACAACTTTGCAGAATAGTAATTTTAGATTAAAATAACTATGTGTAAACTTATGTAATTGACTTAGACTTTTTTACTAGTTAATATCGTTTCTGGCACTGTTCCTGGACTCAGATGAAAAATTCTGTTCACGTCTTGTTCTTCCATCTATGAAATATTCATATCATGTGGGCTTATTTGTTCAGGTATGTTTCTTTGTACATTATTCAGTCACTTGAAAATTTTCCATGTTTTTGAAAACTAATTTATTTTAATAATTCCAGGGTCTCTTACTGGATGAATTTGGTTGTCGAGAGTTATGTTCAGTTGATCTTGCAGCTAGTCCATACCTGGTAACTGCTGTTGATTTAACGAAAGGTGTTAATGCAAATGCTGTACGTCAAACATCTCCTCAAAATTTAAATAGATCTGGGGATAGTTTTGGAAAGACTCAGTTACATAGGTAAAGATAAACCGAGTTCTTGTGAAGTTTTGTAAGTAATGAAAGTTCTGCATAATAGTTTGACCCACGTTTGAAAGTAGTAGACTCATAAAAAGATTACAGAAATTCATAAAAATACTTTATGTAATTTATGTATAAAATATGTGTTGTGGTTTCAGAAGTATTTTGTATCCTGTGAAGGAGAGTGCCAGTCTTATAAAATCATTGCTCAAAGACATGCAGCATATACCTCCTAGCTCCTGGCAACATTTCATTAGCATCTTCAAAAAGAAAATAAATTCCTTGGCATATATGTTGATTAGTTTCATGCGTCAATCTGTGTAAGTATAATAAACTGATAGTTTTAGCAATAGAGCTAAATCTTTTGGTTATATCTTTAGTCTCTTGAAGTGATGCTACAATAATGAATATAAAAATGAGTCTATAACATTTCCTTTATCATACTACGAACTAAAAATATCTCTGAAACGTCAGTTCTGAGTGGTAATTTTGGTGAGTCAACAATGAAGTGAAATTGGGACAAAATTCCTGTAGCCTAGGTAGTTTATTTGCAAGTTCTCATATTCTATTGTGCAGCTGACACAAATGACTGTGATTGCTAAGGCAGTAATAGAAGTTAACACAGAATGTGGGGTTGCAGATTTGAATCCCATCTTAGGTATGGAGGTTTTCATCTTTGTGTAGTAGCACAATTAGCTTTCCCACCCTTGCATCACCTTTCCTAATCATATGTCATTTGTGGCTGGCCCAAGTGGTGGAGGAGCTTGCATGTGAGGCAAGTACCTGTTATTTCTGGGTCAGCTGTCCTCCCTGATCCTTCAGTTGTGTTTGTGGTATGGAATATGTTTCCCATTTCTCATGTATCTCATACATACACCCTAATCCTACCCCAATCCCTTGCCGTGGCCAGTAACTGTGCAGGTGATCTGTGTATGTAAGGAACTCACTCCCTGCATCCACAATGGTCCAGATACTGAGATGGGCCCATAAATAACCTGAGGAAAAAGGTGTAGGTACAGGACCAAGATGGCCTTGAGGGTCACCCTGGTGTGATGTTTGGGGAGCATGAGAGGGCCCCTTATTGGGAAGAGTTCCCAGGGAAGTGATAGTGTCCATGGGAGTCCTTGGTTAGTCCCTTAGGCATGAACAGATGGCTGCTGGAGAAAGGGTCGGGAAAATCAAGAAAATAGTCTTGATCAAAAAGAGAAGGGAAACCTAACTCTAAAAATATTCAATTGTGCATTGATAAAGTGGAACTACTGGGCAATAAAATAGTATTAAATGGCATGAATGAAAACGGGCTGAAAATTGTAAGCAAATGATAGAATAAATGAGGTAGAAGAAAACCGACAGCTCTCTCTCTCTGTCCCTCACCATTCTGCCTACCTTGCCCAATCTGACCCAGACCATACCTCACCTACCCATCCAGCCTGCACTGCTGCACTGCAATACATAGGTGCATTACAGATGCATGTATAGTATAAGATGAAATGAATTGAGGATATTCAGTCAAAGTTTAACTGTGGAAAAGAAAAACTGTTAGTAAAATCTTGACATAAATGTGTTTACTTTAACTTGTTGAAAATCTGGGTTGTGGGTGTTTGTTGAAAACCCCCTTTTGTATTCAGCTGTAACATAGGGAAGAACTCCAGAATTCAATCAACAAAATCTCTTTTCAGCAGACCAAAATTGACCTACGTCAATCCTATGGTCAGGTCACTGATTGGTCTTATTAGTGTTACTTGAGGCAATTATGAATTTGTAAAGCTAACACTGCGTAGATTAAGAAAATTCACAAATCTAAACTTAATAATTTTCTTAAATTAATTCCATAAATCCCCTATTTTATGTGTTATAAGACTAAAGAAAATGAGAAGCTTATATTTGCCAGAAAAAAAGTTGAACCTCTTCTATTTGAATAAATGACTTTTCATTCTGAGAATCAACTTTCATAATTTACTTCTGACCCCATGTGTGTCAACTGTTTTGAGGATCATTTCAAGATAAGAGTTTAGATGATCAATACTGTAGGTAGCCAAACATACTCAGTGGGGCCTAGTTATATTTGAACCCTTACATGTATCCTCATTATGTATACAAATTTATTTATCAATACCCAGCCAAAGAAAGAATCATTCATTTATGTCCCTTACTATTATTAGAGTGAAAGTAACTACTTCAATATTTGTGGTGAATCTCCATTGTTTTGCCAAATTGTCAATGTACAAATACAATGCTGGATTTTCATACAATCTGTTGCTTCAGGCTCCATTCTCTCCAAAAAAGTTGCAAGGAAAGAACCAGAAAGTACATTTCTATTAAAATAAAAAAAGAACAACAACAACAACAACCAATAACACTAAAACAAAACTTGCAAAGAGCAACAGTGTTTTGCAATTTGTAGATGCAATGTCCAATGCAAGTAAGGGGGGCTTCCCTTCTGTTAGTTTGCTCCCTAAAATTCCTTATAAATAAAAAAATAATTTTATGTAAGAGGTTAACCCTTAATTACTCTGGTGAAATTTACTTGCGCCTAAGCTCTGGCGAGGTCCTTAGGGGCCCCTGAAGGTATATTACTATTTATCTCAATGAAAAGTTTTTGTTTTGTTTTTTCAAATTTTGTTCTTTGAATCAGTTTACAGTGTTTATAATAATAATAAAAACATAGATTACAAGCAATTTTTACACACTGAATTTCTGTGATCTGTGCATAGATGTTTACAGCACTTTTTGCAAACTTATCTTTGTCTTTCTGTCTGCATTTCTTGCATATATGTGGCATCTTGCTTTTCTGGTTGATTCTGAGACAAAGGATGTTAAAGGTTAATATAATTGCAGTGTGACTGTACTGTAATACAAATCGTAAAGTCTAAATATACACAAAACATGAATCGAGGGAATGAAAAAGAACTCATGTTAACACTACGGTGGGGTATTCTGAGACCTATTCTCCTCTAATTCCAAAAATAAACCTCAAATCACTTCGCACAACCAGTCAAAACAAATAACACAATGCCACTGAGGAATACTGTCAACATGAGTGATATCTAGTAATTGGTTTCCAAATTATAATGACAGATACTTTGACCGGGGGACCCTAGGACCCCACCAGAGTAGTAAAGAATTAATAATTGCTTCATTATTAATATTCTTTTTAATATTTTATTTCAGTTCAATTACTTTCATCAAATACATATTTTAGTGTGTTCAAATGGCAAACTTTCTAGTTGGATTCATGTGTACATCACGCACATGTTCCACCACTCATTCTGTGTCTGTGGGTAAACATTCTAATAATGCTAAGCATTTATTAAGAAACAACTTAGAGATAGATCCATATGATTAAATTACAATATCATAGTGGATTTAATTTTAAATCGATTACGAGATTCTGCTCACTTCTGAGCACATGTGCTGGGTTATCAAGAAGAGCTAAACCTCCTAAAAATGTAATCAAGTAATGTAAACCTCCAAGACTGTAATCAGAAAGGTCTCATTTTGTAGAGAGAGAAGAAGGAAAAAAAAAGGGGGGGGAGAGTTGTAAGACTAACTCTTGGCACTTCCTGTCCCCCCCCCCATAATTACTCCTGCATAGTCCCCCTCAGTTCAATAGAACTGGAAATTCAGGAATTAATTTGAAGCTGCTTTTTTTTTTTTTTTTTTTTTTTTTTAATTTCAAAGCACTTGCCTAAAACTTGTGGAGATATATGGTACAATTGCTCTCTTGCCAAACTGAAATTCTGAATAATTATAGAGTATCTAGGAGAGCCAAAGCCCCCAAAATGTAAGGAAGGTCCCACGGGTCTCGTTTGGTAGAATGTGGCTTAAGAAACATAACTGATGCTTTCAGGGCCTGAAAACTGGGTTTTAAGGGCCTAGAACACATAATTTCTTAGCCCTTTTTGTAATACGGGGTAATAAAATGTCAAAATAATAGATATGTTATTTGTCCTATGTCCTTATGTTTTCAATGAATGCTCATTTATGCCATTCTATTATGTATATTCCTTAATATTGTGTTAAAAGCTTGATGAAATATTATATATGTGTGTGCGTGTATATTTATCAAGTTCCTTGCAGCAGCAGTTCTTAACCAGTAGTTTGTGAACTTGACTAAAGGAGTTCACAAAAATTATATTTTAGTGGAGGAAATTCCTAAAAATTATATTTTTTTACTGTGTATATAAAAATATGGAAGAATGAATTTAAATTGACGGAATTTGAGTTTCGAACACAAGTTTATTTTCTGTGAATCTGATGATATTCATTTGTTCATGTGCAAGGGATAGTTTCAATTAGGAATGCATTGATGCATACAAGTTAAAAGTGTTAACAGTGGTGTGTTAAAAGTGAGGAATCAAAATTTTCTTCTTGTTAAAGGAATACTACCTGAAAGAGGTAATCTTAATTTCCCATTATGAACCACTAAGACTGTTAGACAGACTTTCAGACTTCTTGGTGTGAATGTTCAACAATCTCAGAGATTTCAAACTATTTAATTGTCAGTTGTGAATATAGAAACTTCCTTGAAAAATATTTCAAAAGATGGTCAGATATGTTATTTTCTAGATATGAGTATTGCAGCTAATTCTTCTACAATTACAAATTTTTTCATTCTATTGTCATGAATGATTCAGATCTCTTACATCATGACGCTTCATTTTGGAATACTAATTTCTTTATAGTTTTTGTGAATAGTCAAGTGGGTCTAACTTATTCATGTGCCTGACATTTGTTCAGTTACTGTATCTGTAATATCAGCCTTGTGAATACGATGTCCTGTAGAGTTGTGGACTTCATAGTCGCCATCTCTTTTCTTCGCGTATTATGATCTGGTTCTCTAGTTGCACTGAAGGGAAGGAAGCAAGACAAAGATTAAAGGTGGTGCAGGCACAATCTTCTTAATGATTGAACAATATTTATAGGTGTATCCTGATCCTCATGACATTCCACATTTACACTTTCTATACATTCATTTCCTTTTTAAGTTCTACAGTTCTCATGTTTATTTTGCAGAGACGTTGGTCTTTAGGGAATGACAAACATCAGAGAGAAAATAGATACAGGAGACTTCAATATTATACTTTTCCCATTCTTTCTCTTTTTCTTATATAGCCTTTACTGGACTTGTTAGAAACCCTTTTGTCAGTTTCATAATCAACACATGGTAGCATGAGAATGTTAACAAACCTAATAAGCAGTTAGTTTGTTGATAAATTTGCATGAAAAAGGAAGTTTTTAAGTTCAGATTTAACTTTTGTAATGTTATAAACATCTTTTTGTAGAACTAGTCTGATTTTGTTTGTCCAGATATATTTTTGAAAGAAGAAATAATTTGTTTTAAAAATATTTTACTAATTTTAGAAAAAATGATTCACTTGAGCCATGTGTGTCAGTTTGTTAAACCTGGTAAATACTAGTATGTTTATGATCTGCATGAAAATTAAAATCTCAAGATCAATATATTGAGTGTTAGTGGTTTGCAAGTTGGTATGAAATTAAATGAGAGATTTTGTTGTCATTGAATTGCTTCAAGCATTCAATTTTATTTTTTTTAAATGTAGAAGGATATTTTTTTGAATTAATGTAATTAATGATTTGTATTTTGAGACATACGTTTTATGACAATTGAAAGAAAACTGGTCTATGTATGGTACAATGATATGTCTAAATATTATTGTTTTATGAATAGGATGGAATACAGGGGAGGGAGTTTGCAATTGGAGCGTTACCTGATGAAGAATATGAATCTACTGGAGAGCGATTTCCTCATTGTTTTGGCAGCAGCAGAAAAGTTGAAACCTGGGATTTATGATCATGTCATGGATCATGATGCAGTGTTTAGATAACATGAGTTAGTTAACAAATTTGCTTGATGAAAATTACCTTTATCCTGAAATAGATATTTCCAAGATAATGTTTTCAAAACTAAATATTTGTTAATTCCCAGACTTTAAAAAAGTATGTACACATTTGTTTGAGTTAAGTGTTCTAGAATTTTTGACATATCATGTGTTTTATAACCTTATGAGATGGTTATTTTATACATTGCTGTATATTTGATGCAGTTTTTAAACATATTTCATTAAAACTAAAAATAAGATGTATATAATTTAGATTAAATTAGTGTGTTAAAAGTGAGGCCAGTGCAAAAGAATGAACATAAGGTTTTTCAGGGTTTAAATATCTTTAGAAAGGAATATGAAAAATTTATTTGCCGAACTTAATAATATGTAGTGTGAAAGATGTGTTAATATATTTTATTCTGTAATTGTTTCTGTCTAGGTCAGTTTTTCTCATTTTTTTTATCTGAAAGAACCTAAATAAGTATTTTGTTGAATGGCTAATGCATTTTCCATTCAATTCACAAATTTGTGAATTTTAAATAATTGGAGATGTAATGGAAAACAATCTTCAGTAGAAAACAATTTTTCTATTAAAATACAGTTGGGAGAAATTTTGGATACACATTTGAGTGTTCAGGTGATTATTTTGCTCATACACAATTGACCAACAATGAGCAAGTCATCACATTTACTTCAATGAATCCCAAACATTATCAGCAAAATTGAATCAATTTTTTTTATCACTAATCAATAAGACTTGCATTTACTTTCTGATTATTAAATAAACTTCTTTACTGAACTGTTCTTTGAGACCATTGGTTTCACTTGTTCCATTCAAGATCTCTAACAATTTCATTAGTGGAACTGTAAAATTTATATTCACTTCCATCTATGCAGGTTGTGAAAATTTTGAAACGTTTCAGAACCTCTCATGGCATTACTTTAAAAAGAAAAACTGTAATTTGCCAATATTATAATCGCTATTAGTTGTTTCCTTATTTAAAAAAGTTTTGATATACTTTATTCATTGTTAAATAGTAAGAGATTTTGGTCTTGCCTCCATATCAAATACGATTTGAAAATGATAAATGAGTGTTTGTAATACCGGCAACGTAACTGAATGTATTGAGTGAAGATGGAAGAATTTTACTTCCTAAAGCACTCCCTAATGTACACACACCATTTTTTCGCTTACACATAAATTGAGAAAAGCTGATCTAGTTGTATTATTGATATATGAACCAACATTAAAAAACAATCAATATAAATATTTAATTTCCTAAAAAATTTGTCAATTTTTTATTGAATTTTCAGATGTGTTAAGCTCTTATCATCATGAATTAGAGAACAGTCAAGGAAACCATATAATTTTGTATTAATAACTGAACATTTTAATGTAATAGGGCATTTCCAAAAGACTCTCAAATAATACAAATTATAGTAATTAGTGTAAAGACATGTTCAAGGGCATGTGTTTCGTAATGCTTGCCTTTTTTAAAGAAATGACAAAGAGATTGTTTTAAATAGTAGTAGGTATCTTTGTTAAAGACTTCTTTCTGAGAAGTTTCCAAATAAAAGGTGCAGTGTTCATACTGTCATTTAAAAACAATATTAAAAAATTTGATTTTGCAATTTTTTTTTGTATTATCCAAACCAATAGTTTCCCTACTTACAACATTGAAAACATTGCATTAATTGAAAATACCAGTCATTAATCATTTCTTTAATAATTTGCTCAGCTATTGGCTAAATCAATTAAAATTTTACTTGATAGTATGTGTCTTAGGCAAAATACACCATTATTTTATGCCACTTCCATAGGTTTCATATGTGTCCCTTTAAATATGGAATTATTCTGTTTTTCTGAGTTCTGTCCTGTTGTTCTGAAAAGCTTTGTCAGAATGCAGCAGCGTCTCGTATTTTGCTTTGTCTTGTTTTTCCTATTGGGTCACACAACAAAAAATACTAATTATAGTTTTTTATTTAAGATCAAATGAAAAATCTAAATAGGAACTGTAATGTTTACATCCTTACCACTCCAAACAGCTGTAAAGTGAAAATTGTTTCTTGACTTATACAAATGCATTGAACGTAGTGAAGAAGTTTCTATATTCAAAATGATAGCTGACAAAATTGCCTGTGAGATGCTTCTATTCCCATTAGCTCTTGAATTATTTGCTGACAAAAATAAAAGAAACTTTCAAAAGTACTTTATTGCCTCATATTTTTCAATAAACTTTACCTTTTTTTCATGTAGTTTTACAGTATTATTTTCATAGAAGAAGTTGTGAAGAATTAAACTTACACATTATCTTTCCTGGAATCTTCTATCATAATGCAAATATAAAGCTTTGTTCATTTTCAATAGTAAATTGTAATAAAAATTAAATTAATTATTTTTCATGCCCTTTGGATCCATTCCTGGTCTCTGGGGAGTTTTCTGATAGCTCGTAGTTGGAGGAACACTTGTATGTGTTTCATTAATTTCTAGCAGAAATTTCGCGAAAACTACTAATTTTTTCAAACAAATACACACGACCTTTTTTAAAGAGCTAATTTTTTAAAACATTTTGTTTAAGACAAAATTCTGTATTTTTCATTTTATAGTTTCCAAATATTAAGTGTTTGCAATTTTCGAAAATAAGCGGAGTTCAACGAAATGAAACGTATGCCATTGTTTTAAGCGTCCCTTCTTCTATCCGTGGAAAATTGAAATAAAGTTGTTTTTGGGAAAATAATATTTTTAGAAATTGTGTAAATTTCAAGAGCGAATTTCGCAAAAGCTACTCGTTTTCCAAAAAAATTGTACGACCTTTTTTAAAGAGCTGATTTTTTACAATCGACTTTAAGGCAAAAATCTTCAATTTAAATTGAAATTTTAACTTTG
This sequence comes from Teleogryllus occipitalis, assembly GCA_011170035.1. Lineage (NCBI taxonomy): Eukaryota > Metazoa > Arthropoda > Insecta > Orthoptera > Gryllidae > Teleogryllus > Teleogryllus occipitalis. The sequence goes on along the minus strand of BLKR01016308.1, from coordinate 20,461 downwards.
CAATTTTCGAAAATTCGAGATACCCGAAAATGGGACTAGCGCCACATTTTTTACCGTCCGTTATTATATATGTGGAAAAAATTTAAAGAAAAAAAATTAAAAAATTGCCTATATTTCGCGCAAAAGTACATGAAAACTACTCATATTTTCGAAAGGTCAAACACGACCTTATTTCAAGATCTTTCTTTAAGGAACAGATTTCATTGAGGAAACAATCTGTATCTTCAATATTATAGTTGTACGAAGACTTCGAAAATATTTTGAAGTTTTGTAATTTTCGAAAACTCAGGGATTTCAACGAAAATGAGACCTGCACCATTCTCTTAAGCGTCCATTACCCTATTGGAGGGCAAAGTTTAATAAAATAATGTGGTGCCTTTTTTTTGTTGAAAATGTCTGAGGGGCTTCGTGTTAAGTACCCCCAAAAGTAAGATGTCGGTTTAAAATTCCAGGGGCCGCCATATCTGCCTGATAAGGCAGAAGGATTGGGGGCATGTAGGGGAATATCAGTTTTGGAGAAAATCGGCCGAACGGTTTATGTGCTAGTGTACAGACGGACAGATAGAAGTTTTACCGTCAATCAATTTTTCGATGTCTAGGACGCACAAAACATGGATTCTGGCTACACCACGTGTTAGAGGAATTTTTTTCTATATTTAGCAACTGGACTTTCCACTTTCTCGTTACGAGGACCCGACAATAAGAGTTTTTGTGTCGAACATAAGTTTTTAGAAGCATGATTACAATACTTTCTCTTCTTACGTTAGTATGGGCAAGAAGATAAAAATCAGATCTTTAAACAAGGTCATGTATATTTTCTTTCTTAAAAAAGAGACGTTTTCGCGTAATTTCTGCTTGAAATTAACTCAAATTATTTAAAAAAAAAGAACATTTTCTCATAAATGGCTCCAAATGTTTTCAATAATTGTTTTTACAGGGTTAGAACAAAGGACGTGCACTCTCATTTTCGCTGAAAGTTTCAAAACTTGCAATAGTAAGAAATAACACAGAAAGTAAGTGGTCTTATAGCAACACTAGTTTTTCAGGGATTTAATATATTTACAGAAGTAAATATAAAGAGTAAGGCTTCGGATTCCCTTTCAAAATTCCCCCCTGAACCGCCTGTGTGCATGCATATGGCAATATAAACAGTGAACTAGTGGTCTGCAGAAGATAAACGCTGCTGACCACACCAAATGGCTTTCCAAAAACCATATTACGCACAGCTCCAGAACAACAAATGAACTACTCGTATAACACAATTATAGAACAAACGTATTACTGCAATAATAGTATCATATCTACGAATATACAGTTATTTACATACCAAGAAAATAAAAAAGTTTGTGTTTCATAATTCAACACGTGAATAGCAAATACTTAATGGCGGGCAGCCTCGTCATGGGGTCTAGCTGTTCCATACATCAACTGTGTTGTAAGCAGTATGAGAATTCAGTAGGTACGGACACTATGAGAATAAGTGGAATAACAATCAAATATTTGCATTTTTCAATCAAAGCCGAAACTTTTATTGTTTTAGGATTTTCCAGAGTTTCTGGGTATCTTATGAAATCATTGACATCTCCGGCTGTGGCTGTATACTTTTCTAACAATGTCTGCGTGTATTGGAAATAAGTAATATGGCGGTTTTTGTACTTTTTCGGAGATCATGAGACAAAACCATAGACACCTCTCACCTCATGGTCAGAAGCTGCATAGCTTCCTTTTCATTTTTCTGGAAGTTAATAATATAGATAAAAAGAGACACTACTGGATATTTCCAATGAGATTTCCAACTGGATATATATATATATATATATATATATATATATATATATATATATATATATATATAACGCACAACACTGCTCTTTTAGAAGTCATTGCGTTTACATTGCAGGAAAAGTAATGCATTTTTATAATTTTATTTTATCAAACCAGAAAAAACATTTGTTGAGGTGTTGAACTTGTTGAATATTTACACACATTACACAAAATTGTTTACAAATTACAATTGAAATTAATATATTGTGCAAATTCAAAGTGATCTCTGTAATTTAATTTTCACGATTGAGTAGATGCCTTGTGTAAGTATAAGTGTCCAATGTAAGTGTTTTTCGTGACAGTTTGGAAGAATTTCTACATTGTTGACCCAGAACCACCGTTGACACAGCGTATTTGACACAGAACTACTGAAAAAGCCGAAAATCCATTTAAAGCAAAATAGGAGATGTTCACGTGCTAAATAAATTATTGCGCGTTCTATTTAAGCAGATATTCAGTATCTTACAATATCCCGGTATCCTTAGTGAAGTGACTTTTCTCAATTCTAGTTTCCACATTGTTCACAGCCATACATAAAAAGATATTAGATTATCAAACCTTTTAGAATCAATTTAGAATTAAACAGCCAATGCACACATTTCAATGGTTAATCAGGTACTGTTCATCTTACAAACATTTGAAAATTTATGTCCTCAGAGACAGGGGCAAGCACCACCATTGTCCTCGCTCTTTTCTTAAAAGGAGGAAAGACAAAAGTGGTCTATTGCATGAATTAATTCAAATGAAACATACAAAAAATTAGATTTCATGCGTCAACTTGCGGTGGGATATGACTGCGTCGACTTGCGATATGAGAGAAAGATCTATCGGTTTGGTGTGCCCCTTCCCTCTGGCTTTCGCAAGCTCAACTTGTGAGATAGTGCTGCTATGCCCAAATCCAGACGCACGTCACTTCTTACTAGAGTATGAAAGACTCACTTTCAGTGAGGAGTTGATTTAGTTGTACGAGACGCCTATAGAATGCATTTTAAGGGAGGAGGAGATCCTCCCTGGAACTGTACAGCTCCACTAAAAGCGTTTACTCTTCTGGCCGCAGGAGCGCTATGAGATATAGTCGATTAACATACAAGAAGAGTTGTTAGTTCCTGTTAGTGAGGAGAACTTTTCTCCCTTCTCTTCCCTTCCCTCCCCTCTTCTGAGAAATCACCATTGAGCGCCACCGGTCCGTTTCATCACGAGGGAGTTCTTGGCTACTTGCAAGTATCCGCAGAGCCTCGCAAATGGCTGGATTTGTTGACGGAGACAACTAAAAAAACATGGCCACCCTGCCACACCGCTTTGTGAAGTCACCAGCCACTGGAGGTCATGAAAATGTGCGCAGGTAGTGGGCTCCTGAGAGCAACACGTATAATTATCCCGAGAAAAATATACAAGACATAATTCTTTGATCCCGGTGAATAAGCTGATAAGTAATGAACACTTGATTTTATAGAAGATCAAAAAGCAACCTACAACTGAAGAAAATCACGGATAAATGAGATTCAATGTGATATTCAAACGAAACTATTTGTATGTAGGATTTGAATATCATTAATCCCTGGTTTACAGTATCAGTTGTAAGTTGTTTTTTTCTCTCCTGTAAAATTAAGTTTTCATGACTTATCAGCTTCTTCACCGGGGTCAAAGAATTATCCCGAGTGAATAAAAGCTCCGTTAAACCCCTATCATGTACGAGATTTTATTTTTAATAATTTTAATGTATTTTATGTCTGAATTTTAACTAAGCATATCACCTTTTGTAGGTAACGGCACATTGGCAGTGGTCATAATTATAACTATAATCATTTGCATTATTGTTTCCTCAGAAAGAACTACACGATTGTCGATGATTTCGGCGCTCGTCTGGACGAAGGGGCCGGATCCAGAAAGCATTTCGGAGGAGGGGGTCAATTTCAGTTTGGATCCCCGAATGAATATTTTTGAAATAAAGAAAAAATTAAAATGTTTACTGGATAAAATGTATATTTAAAATTTTAACTCTCCTTCGGATATGATGCGATCAATATGTCGTAATTATTTTGAAGAAATAGAGTCGAATTATGGAAGTGAAAAGTAGTTCCAACAGATCCCATTAGTTAAGAGGGAAGGAATGATGATCTTTTGTATTCAAACCATTTAGTAACAAATTGAAACTCGCCTATAACAGTGGTTATTTGATGGTACTCGCCAAATATTAGTCAATTTAAATTATTGACAGGATAGTTCAAATTGACGAAACGTTGGCTGATTCAATTGAATAATCCATGGTATAGCCCAGTTTCAGTTTTTTACTGAATTATTTTAATCCGCAAGCCATCATTTTTTCATTCGTAACTATTGAGATCTGTCGGCATTACACATATTTAATTACAAAAAAGTATTGACTTCGGTTGGAGCGTGGCCCCCATGCTCCTCCCCTGGATCTGCCACTCGTTTTTTCTCAGAAGCGAGTGCCGATTTTTAAGATTATTATAAAGATGGAGGGGATTCGCGGCGCAATGTAGGCCCTTCAATGCTGGGACTCAGCTTCGATCGTCGGCCAATACATGTGGTATTTGTGGACAAAGCGAACTCTACAGGTTTTCTCAGGGTTTTCCCGTTTCCTTTGTCTCTCATTCCACAGTTTCTCAATTCTTCACCTCATACTTCTCGCTGTCATCTACTTATAACATCACTCATAGGCCTCAGTGACCTCAGCAATTTAGGGGCCCTTTAAAACTAATAAATACATAATAACTTCACAAAACGGGGGTAATAAATCGAAAACAGTTGCAGACGGATCCTCAGCCAATACATTGAGGAATCAGTTCATGATCAAATTAGGAGATAACGGTATTTAATTGTTTAAATAAGACCTGAGAAACACTTAGTTCCTAGGCTTCGTCGTCAGCATCTATGCATTGAAACAATAGAGTGAATGATCTAGGAAAGAATTTTAACAATCTAACGAACTGAAATACACATTTTCTTCTAAGAGTGATTGTCCAATTATTTATTTATTTATTACTTTTCCACTTAATTTGGGACAATCATATTCAACAGTAACGAGTCCGGGTAGAGTTTAATGGACATGTAGAAACTTCCTTTATTTCACAATTTCTTTACAAATTGCAACAACATTTCGGAAACTTGTGATTTTCCATTTTCAGGTACTCAGACTATCTATTGTTAAAATTATAATCAATTAAAATAACTTTAAACATTATGATGAGAGCAACAAAACAAATAATATTGTAACGTATTGTAAGGCTACAGCTAGAAATCGCCACAAAAGGGCGGCGGCAGAGGATTAGACGCCAGGGGCCAGGCAGGATGTGACACGCCGAGGTATTCTGAGAAATCCTAAGAGCTAGGGAAAGGGATGCCCAAAGTACGGGACAGCGCATTTTTGCCGCGTGCCGCGTGACAAATTCTTGGAATCCAGGGAAATGGATGTCCAAAAATGCCTGGCAAAGCGGTCAGTGTGGGCCGTGTGCAAAACCCAGTGACGTTTCAGGTCACGTGGGTGGTAGCTATATAAGAACGAACGCAGAGCGCGGGGGTGGGGTTTGTTGAGCTGAGTGGGAACCCTCGTGCGAACGCACAAACTTGCGCCCAGGGCGGTGCGGAGCCGAGCTAGGCTCGTGCGGCAAACCATGTGTTGGGACGCCGTTGTGGACTATATCCACGGGTGACAGAGGTCGCCGGAGCTGTCTGCTGTGTGCGGGAGGCTCGCTGAGGAGTGGCGCGGGCCACGAGTCAGTTATTCATTTTTAAGGATCGCTCCTGCGATCAGGGAAGTAAAGATCTACCAGAGCTGAGTAACTTAAATTATTACTGTACATATTGTGAATAAACCTGTACATATTTATCATTGAAGCTCGTGTCTGTGATTATTGTGTATTCCCACGACGTCACAGACGGGTAGACATAATTGGTGGCAGCGGTTAAACAAATCCCACGGGGAATATCATTCACCAAATAGTCATAATTGGTGGCAGCGGTTATAACGAAGCCCACGGGGGAGTACGTGCACCCACCAAATAGTATAATTGGTGGCAGCGGTTAAACGAATTTCACGGGGAATATCATTCACCAAATAGTATAATTGGTGGATGCGGTTATAAAAATTCCACGGGGAAGTGTTGCTCAATTGTGATAATAGCAGCAGTTAAAACATTCACGCCGGAACGGCACGGCATTGTTGCACCATACTCATACGTGGTCGCAATATTACGAACAGTGGGTGGGCCAGTGCGTGGGTGTGTCGACGGGCAGACATAATTACGACGCACGGGAGCAGAGAGGGTCCGCTCCGAGCCAGACGCCCACGTCTTCACGGCAACGCCGGAAGGAAGGAAGGAAGGACGGAGAAGGAAGGACGTCTCAAGGCCAACCGGCTTTGATAAAATCAAGAAGTCAGCAAGGATCTGGTGTAAGTATAGCTATCTGCATTGTAAGGTTCAGTTCAGGTTTCAGTTATGGCTTACTTACCGAGATTCGGGAAAGATCGTGTAGTGCACGTGGCACAGGAATTAGGACTCCAAATTACAGGTGGAGAAACTTTGGTAGTACTAAAAAAATTGATAGAGGAGCATTCCGATTACGAGGAGGAATTTGTGAAAGGGATAGCTCAGGCATATAAGGATGAACGCGAACGAGAAAAGGCTGAACGTGAACGAGAAAAGGCTGAACGCGAACGAGAAAAGGCCGAACGCGAATTAGAGAAGGAACGCGCCTATAATGATCAAAAAGCCGAACGCGAAGCAGAGAAGGAACGTGCATTTCAGTTAGAAAAACTGAGAATAGAACAGGGCCAACTGGCGGGTAGAGCTAGTCCGCAGTCCGAAGTAAATAGCAAAATGCACATTCGATTAAATCAAGTTATGAGCCGATTCAAAGGGGAGGACGACGACATAACGGCATTTTTAAGTGTTTTTGAGAGTCAGGCGGAACAATTAGAAATTCCAGAAGAAGAGTGGGTGGCAAATCTTATGGGACTGCTCCCACACCAAATCAATGCATCGCTAACTTTAGAAGGGCAAGGTAGAACAACAGAATATGCCGATTTAAAGAGTAGGTTATTAGAAATGTATCGATTCAATGCCGAGAAGTTTCGACAATTGTTCGCGAAACATGTAAAAGGCGCGAATACTACCTGGAACGTATACGCGAGAGAGCTGAAAAATTATTGCAAAGAATGGGTAGCAGGACTAGATATTCATACGTTCGAGGACTTAATGAATCTAATTGTAACCGATCAATTGAAGCGTCGTGTGCCTATTGATATTAAAGAGCATTTTATTGATGAGTGGGGGGAATTTAAGATGCCGTTAGAACTAGCTCGTAAACTAGACAACTATGAAAACAATAGGGCAGGCTGGAAACGGTCTTCGTTCAAGCCTTATAGGAAATCGGAAGCCGTAGGGGAACATGTTGCAAGCACGAGCAAGACGATGCCGATAGTACCGGAAATTCAGGGGAAATCGAGCGGTAAGAAAACCGATGTTAGGGCAGCATACGAGAAGCCAGACAAGCGGAAATGCTACGGGTGTGGTGCCACAGACCACATGGTCCGTGAATGCCCGCAGCGCCGCGTGGTCGAAAAAATGAATCATGTGGCAGACAAAACAGCTACGGAATTGTTTTCACCTTACGTGTTCTTTGGAAAAATTAAAAAATTTCCCGGGAGATTTTTGCGCGACTGTGGTGCCTCTTTCGATCTGGTCCATGAGAAATTTATTAGCGACGAGAATTTAACGTGAGAAAGCGTGTGGATTTTGCAACCGCTTGATGCCTCACCACGAAATCTCCCGGTGGCAGAAGTCACTATTGAAGGGCCATTCGGGAAAGTAGTAACTAAAGCCGCAGTTGTGCCTCGGGAATGCGACAGCGGATATTACTTATTAAGTAATAGAACAGCTGCTCTGTTAGAAGAAGTAAAGGCAGGATTTATTGAGCCACAATTAGTTGCAGCCGTAACGACGCGGGCAAAAGCCGCTGAAACGTCGCGGGTGACTCAAGAGTCGGGGCCGGCTGACCGACAGGCAGGCGAGTTTGACGCGGACGAGCAGGTAGAAAACTTTGAACAATTGAGGCAGGAGGGAGCCGTTAGTGAAAGGGACGCCAGTGCAAGTGTACTAACGCCCGAAGTGAATGAACTCATAAATGTTACCCAGACTGAGTTCGCAGCTTCACAACAAAGTGACCCGGAAATCAAAACACTATACGACACGAATAAGCACAACGTAGCAGATCGTAGCTCAAACTTTGAAGTTGAGGAAGACGAGCTGGATAAGTACGCTATTAACCTTGATAGTGTCGACTTCGATGCGGAAGCTATGCTCGAAGGAACAGAAGTCGAAGACGAGTTCCGCGACAAACTGCTCAATTTAATTGTAAAGTATAAGCATATATTTTCAGACAGACCAGGGTTGACGGATGTCGTCACCATGGACATTGAATTGACGGACGAGTCTAAAAAGATAAGAAGTGCGCCTTATCGGATGTCGCCCCGTCAATCAAAAATTTTGCAGGAAGAAATCGCGAAGATGTTACGGGATAACATAATCGAAATAGGCGACTCTGATTATGCTTCCCCTATGATTCTTGTAGAGGCGCCGGGACGAAAACCAAGACCGTGCGTAGATTATCGTAAGCTAAACCAAATTATAAAATCAGAATATTTTCCGTTGCCGAACATGGAGGAGAGGATAGAAGCAGTAGCGGCAGCTAAGATTATTACTACATTGGATTTAGCAAAATTTTATCATCAGATACCGCTCACTCCGAGAGCGCAAAGATATGCGGCTTTCTGTACAAGCTTTGGCACGTATAGGCCATTAAGATTGCCCTTCGGGCTAAAAAATGCACCTTTTCAGTGTAGTAGGATGATGGCAGCTTTATTAGCAGGATGTGCAGAATTTGCAGTTCCATATTTGGATGACATCGCCATTTATAGCGACACATGGCAAGAACACCTTAGACATTTAGAGCAGGTGTTTCTAATATTAGAGAAAGCGAAGTTGCATGTGCAGCCAAGCAAGTGTAAATACGCGCGTAAGAATGTGCAATACCTAGGCTACATGGTTGGTAGTGGCATGATGCGGCCGGTAGAGGCCAAAGTAAAAACTATTAAAGAGCACCCCGTACCTCAAACGAAAAAGCAAGTGCGTGCTTTTCTCGGATTAACGGGTTATTACAGGAAATTTATTCCCGATTATGCGAGTATATCAGCGCCATTAACGGACTTATTGCGAGGTCGCGAACGGCAAGGCAGGGTAACGTGGACGCCAGCATGCGAGATGGCATTCGAGAAACTGAGAAACGCTCTCTGTCACGAACCCGTCCTTCACGCGCCAGACTTTAATAAGGACTTTATAGTGCAGTGTGATGCGTCAAAAAGAGGTATTGGCATCATTTTGGCTCAGTATAATGATAGAGGAGAAGAAAAACCGGTGTTATACTTAAGTCGTAAATTCACAGATACGGAATTATTACGATGTACAACAGAACAGGAGTGCACAGCCATAATATGGGCTTTGCAGAAATTAAAGTACTATTTGGATGGAAATGCAAAAATTAAAGTGGAAACAGACCACAACCCATTAGTATGGCTAAATAATTGCTCAAGTAAGAACCCGAGATTGATGCGTTGGTCATTAATGATCCAAGCATACAATTTAGAAATTATTCATAAAAGGGGTAAGGATCACGTAAATGATGATGCCTTAAGCCGTATGTTTTACTGATACATGGAACCTGAACTGAACTGGGAATGCGGAGGGCTACAATGAACAGAATCACTTGATTGCATTGTATAAAATCAAGACAAGAGAAAAATCACTGTATATATGTAACAAATTGTTGAAAGTGTATTGTTTGTGTATTCTGTTTGTTTCATGTGTGTCTTATGTATGTGCAATTATGGGTACAAAGTGAAGCTCTGAAGACTTTGTTGGTTCTGGGGGTATCAGGGAAAGTATCACATCATTTGATTGTGAATACTACGTATGTAATTGTAGCAGAGTGTATCGTAATTTAAGATGGTAGAAAATTGTATATATTAGAATGAAAGGAGGTACATGAAGTAGGTTAGGCCAAAGTAGTATATAGGTTCTGTAGATAGGTTAGTTATTTATATTAGCTAGATTTTGATAAAAAATTATGTTGTAAATATAGAGTAGGTTAGAGAGATCGATAGAGTGTGAGCCCAATGGCCAGGTAAATGGTATAATCATATCCAGATCCACAAATCTAGTTGCGGGACGAATTTTTTATTGTGGATATCTCCTGCACAAAAAATTCAAAATAGGGTATGGAGAAGTATGTAACGTATTGTAAGGCTACAGCTAGAAATCGCCACAAAAGGGCGGCGGCAGAGGATTAGACGCCAGGGGCCAGGCAGGATGTGACACGCCGAGGTATTCTGAGAAATCCTAAGAGCTAGGGAAAGGGATGCCCAAAATGCGGGACAGCGCATTTTTGCCGCGTGCCGCGTGACAAATTCTTGGAATCCAGGGAAATGGATGTCCAAAAATGCCTGGCAAAGCGGTCAGTGTGGGCCGTGTGCAAAACCCAGTGACGTTTCAGGTCACGTGGGTGGTAGCTATATAAGAACGAACGCAGAGCGCGGGGGTGGGGTTTGTTGAGCTGAGAGGGAACCCTCGTGCGAACGCACAAAAACTTGCGCCCAGGGCGGTGCGGAGCCGAGCTAGGCTCGTGCGGCAAACCATGTGTTGGGACGCCGTTGTGGACTATATCCACTGGTGACAGAGGTCGCCGGAGCTGTCTGCTGTGTGCGGGAGGCTCGCTGAGGAGTGGCGCGGGCCACGAGTCAGTTATTCATTTTTAAGGATCGCTCCTGCGATCAGGGAAGTAAAGATCTACCAGAGCTGAGTAACTTAAATTATTACTGTACATATTGTGAATAAACCTGTACATATTTATCATTGAAGCTCGTGTCTGTGATTATTGTGTATTCCCACGACGTCACAATACTTAAAAGCTTACTTTACGTATTATCCGCGCATGTATTCTTGAGCCTTTAATTCGCTAGTTGCGAGAGGACTGGGAAGTTTGGTTATTTTGACAAAAGGAATTTTATATCAAATTTGTAGTTCGTTTAAATGAAAAATAGTTTCTATGACACGGGAGCGAACATTTCTGGTAATCAGATTTGTCTACAATGCTTGTTGCTATAATTTATTCTTAATTCAACTAATGTTGGCAAAGGAGTGGAAGTACGTATCCGGGGCTCAAGAAAACGTGCGCGTATAATAACAAACACACACACACAGGGTCCAAGGGGACGTGATTCGATTACAAGTCTCGCTAAAGAGAGTCTCGTAGCCTCTCCATCCCAACTCCGCTCTCACCGTCAAGAGGTGGACCCTGTCGAGTCGAATAACCCGTGGCAAGGTTGTGGTAACCAATCCCTTCGGCGGTACGGGTCGACCAACAGACGAGAGAAGGGGGTTCTGACAAGTCACCCTCTCGGAATGGCATGTGACCGTTGCACTGGAGCGCCCCGAAAGTATGTCGGGATACGGTCTGGTTTGTTACAACCCTGGCCCAGGGTAAAGGGTGAAGCCGGGGGAGCCTGTAACCCCTAAGCGGTGTCCCCAGGTGGCGGACAGGGGAGGAATCTCTAGATATAGAGGTCAAGAGGCAATTAAAACACCTCTCACGGAGCAACAGGCGGGGAAGGACACCTGAGTCAAAAAACCAATTTGGAAGGTCTTTTGGGATCTCAGTTTACGGTGCAGGGGCCTGGATCCCCAGTACCGGTGTCTGTTGGGAGTGAGCAAGCGGGCTCCCAGGCGTCGTCAACCAGTGACCGCAGTACTTCAGCAGTGGACCACTGGGCTGCTGTAGTATCCGTTGCTACAAGTGATGATCATGCGAAGCAACAGGCTTTGTGTAGCCTTGAGAAGAAAATAATGGAGCTTCTCAATTTTATTAAGCCTCGCCATAATGTTCATGGTGAGATCAAGAAATTGGCGTATTCGATTCAGACGCACTTTAACGAGGTGGTAGCACTGCAAAAAGGAGGATCATCCAGACCAGATCCTCAGTGCAACAAACCTGCTGCGAAAGAAGAGTGCACTCAGACGTCCCCTGAGAAGGTGGCTGCGGGAGTACTCATAACGAGAAGCGATCCTTCGCGAAACCGGAACTCCCAGGTGCCCAAGGTAAGGAAGGAGACTGCGAAAAACCCAGATAAAATCCGGACAGAAATACCCTCTCCGTAAATGCCTCGAGAAGAGCCCGAAGTGGCACGAGAAGAGCCCGAGTGGCAAGTGGTTACTCATAAGAGAACACGTAAGCGTTCTAAAACGCGGAAAAGGCCACCCAGACCAGATGCCCTGATGATAAAGAAGGACGACGCGATGACGCACGCGGACATCCTTAAAAAATGAAAACTGACCCTGAGCTTAGGGATTTGGGTGAGAATGTCACGCACATCCGACAGAAGACAGCTGGCGGCGATCTCCTTCTGCAACTGAAGCGGTCTTTCGCAGGCCAAACAGATTTTCAGTTCTCTGTAAAGAAGGTGTTTGGATCGGACGTTGATATGAGGGCTCTCACTCACACCGTGATCATTCAGGTGAAGGATATGGATGAGGTCACAACTAAAGAGGAAGTGCATAGGGCTCTGGTGGACAAACTTCCCGAAGCCAGTGATCTCCCAGCTACTGTCGTGAAATCTCTAAGACCATCCTATGGTGGAACACAGGTAGCAATAGTCGGCCTTCCTGTTGCGGTGGCTAACAAATTGTTGGCCATCCGTAAAATAAGAATAGGATGGGTATACTGCACTCTGCGTGAGAAGAAGGTCCCCTGAGGTGTTACAGATGTTTGGATTTTGGACACCTCAGAAAAGCATGTAAAAGCTCACTTGACCGGTCCAACTTGTGCATGAATTGTGGTGGTGATGATCACCTTGCTAAGGCATACATGCTACTGAGTGCAGCAGGCGTCCATCGTACCAAAAAGCGCAGAAAGCAATAACCGATAGAAAATGAGAATTATACAACTCAATCTCAACCATTTCGCAGTCGCCCTGGATATCCTGGCACAGTCAGTTAGGGAATGGGAGGCTGATTTAGCAATAGTATGCGAACAGTATACTAACCGTGAAGATACAGCGTGGGTATCCACAACCAGGCGGCAATCTGGGCCTGTGGAAAACACACATTCCAGCAAGTAATGACGAGACCCGGAGCTGGATTGGTCTGGGTAAAAATCAACGGTGTTTACATCTATAGTTGTTATAGACGAGTTTAAGCAGTTCCTCGACCGCTTAGTGTACGACGCAAGAGGACGAAGCCCCTTGGTGATAGCTGGACACTTCAACGCCTGGGCGGTTGAGTGGGGTAGTTCGTCCACTAATGAGCGAGGTCGAGCGGTTCTGGCATCCCTCTCGCTTCTGAATGTAGAGCTCGCCAACACAGACATACACACCTTCCGCAGAGGGGGCGTGGGATCTGTTGTGGATCTGACGTTTATATCAGATAACCTATTGAGAATGGGAGTGTCCTGGAGAGTTAGTGACCACTATACCCATAGTGACCACCAGGCACTTTTGTACGAGGTGAAAAATCAGCAGAGGGATAATTTTGCACCGAAATATCAGTCACCTGGGTGGAAAGCAAAAACATTTGACGAAGAAGTTTTCCGACTATATTTGGAAACGATAGTATCTACAGGTACCGCAGATGAAACAGCTGGGCAGGATATGAAATGGGTAACCAAAGCCTGTGATGCGGCTATGTCTAGACGGGGCACAATCACTCGACGTTTGCCAGTTTACTGGTGGAATGAGGAAATCGCCCAATTACGTCGGAAGTGCCTTCAAGCCAGAAGACAGTACCAGAGAGCTCGTGGCAGAGACAACTTTCTTCAATTGCAAGAGCAATACAAACCAGCTCGAAGCCAGCTGAAGATAGAAATTCGCAAGAGCAAATGCTTATGCGCCAAAAGCCTGTGTGACAAGGTGGAAAAGGATCCATGGGGAAGGTCGTAAAAGACGGTCATGAGTAGGTTAAGACAGTTGCACCTTCGTTCTTCAACTTGCACCAATATGCTGCTCAGAATTGTGACAGCCCTATTTCCGAACCACCCCGGTGAACCATGGTACCGCCCGGTGAACCATGGTTAATATAGCGTTATCTGCGCTAGAAATAATTCCTTCACTCACGCAAGAAGAAATTCTGCACGCAATCAGCAGAATCGGCAACACAAAAGCTCCCGGACCGGATAACATTCCCAATATTGCCCTCAAGACTGCAATACTCGCTCACACCATCTTTGTGGATCTCTATTATTCCCTCCTGAGAGAAGGGGTGTACCCAGAAAGATGGAAAAAACAGCGTCTGGTGCTCCTCCCTAAGGGGATTAAATCTCCCGAAGATCCATCGTCATACCGGCCACTGTGTATGCTTGACACAGCTGACAAGGTTCTGGAGAGAATTATTAGTACCAGACTGGAGAAAGCTGTAGAGGAGGGAGGAGGCCTTTCAGAAAATCAGTATGGTTTCCACAGAGCCCGCTCGACAGTTGACGCAGTCCAGTTTGTCATTAACACCGCCCGACAAGCAATTGGAGGAAGTAGATAGGAGGGAGGCCCAAAACAATACTGTGCTGTCGTTATGTTGGATATTAAGAATGCATTCAACCCGGCCAGGTGAAGTAATATTCACCAAGCTCTCCGCAGATTTAAGGTGCCAACGTACTTGAAGATTGTGGCCCAGTATCTGAGTAATAGAGCCCTGATTTACAATACAAATAATGGGCCGAAGGTACACAATGTCACCGCTGGTGTCCCGCAAGGATCGGTATTGGGCTGAGCACAAGACTGAGGTTATCTTGGTCACTAGCAGGAAAAAGAGAGAAACCATCGTTGGAGACCACCGTATTACATCTCAGCCGTCGATCTTGGTCTCATGATTGACGCCTGTCTGACATTTGCTGATCACCGGAAGTACGCCAGCAATAAAGCGGCGGTAGTTAATGCAGTACTGTTGAGGCTAATGCCCAACAACCCCTGTCAGGAGAAACGGAAGCTTCTGACCTTGGTTGTCAGGTCCGTCTTGCTCTATGGTGCCCCAGCATGGGCCAAATCCACGTCAAGAAATAGTTACGTCCGAGGGATGACGTCAGTGTACAGGTTATCCGCATTGCGGGTACCTTGTGCATTCCGCACTGTCAAACGATGCAGTGTGCGTCATCGCGGGGATGCCTCCTGTCGATATCTTGGCGCAGGAGAGACAGAGGCGATATCATAAAGAAGAGGAGAACCGAGACAGCTCGACAACACTGGTCGAATAGCAGGATCGATGGGACAAGTCTATTAAAGGAAGATGGAGTTACCGCATCATTCCCTCCATTGCACCGTGGATCAACCGTAAACACGGCGAAGTAAATTTCTGCTTGACTCAGCTGTTGTCTGGACATGGATGCTTTCTGGCATATCTCCACAGGTTAAAGGTGGAGGATACCCACTTCTGTCCACTATGTGAACCTGCTGTCGAAGACGCCGAGCATGTGTTCTTCCAGTGCTCGCGATACCATCTGCAGCGACGGCACGTTATGAGTATACTCGGGATCGACCCGCTGACACCCGCAGCAATGGTTGGGTGCATGCTCGCCTCAGAAACCAACTGGGATGCGGTGAGCGCATATGCACAGACCATAATAGCTGAGCTCAGGAGCATAGAAAGGGAAAGAAGGGAAGTCGACTGATTCTCCTGTGATCCTTCCTACGATCTGGCTAAGAGAAGTGGCTTGTGACTAAGCCACTCTGATCCACTCCCCGTGAGTAATGCCTAACGGCGGTTCCGTGGGGAGGATGGAGGAGAAGGGAGGTGGTTTTAGTGGGTAAAAGTCTCACACTATCATGTGGTACGGGCCACATGGTGTATTTTGAAGACCTACCCTCCTAAAACACATACACACTCACACATATAATTACCCAGAGAATGTAGGGTATCATTATAAATGAGCTTTGTTTTGCATGTTGAGCGCGAGTCTCGACTCACATTGTTGCGAAGTTTTTATTCTATGGATATTGTCATATGCACTTGTGAAGTTGTTAATTTCTAAATTAATATACATGGACGTATATAATTTTATATTTAATGTTTCCGAAATAAGTCTCGGAAACTTTCTAGGTTCTACGTCTATTATCTTAACATTATTGAAGTCTTAATTATGGCCTTTAATGGACGAGTTAATGCATTTAATATTTTTTTGATATTCAGATAATTTAAACTATCGATCTTCCAATTCACGTGTTAACTGAATCTGGGCTCGTATGCATTGAACATATCAATTGTTTTGTTATCAATCAATTGTCTGCGGCTTTGTATCAATTGTCCTTATAAATTGGGGTATCATCAACTTGTGTACAAATCAAATTGTGAAAAATGTAAACTATTAGTCAATTTACATTTAATCATGGTCAAAATTTTCTTTTTTTTTTCAGAATATTAATGTTAATGCTATCAAAGGAATTTAATGATTCTTGTAAAGTTTCCAGGATTCGGATATATAGGATGGGATGGAAACATTCCCATTACATCGAAAGAGGCTACAATGTAATCAGGCAGAATAGTAAATTCTTTTAGATTTGTAACCAACTCAAAGCTATTCTGAGCTACATAAAGGGAATTCGAATACAACACGGGGCTAAGTATCTGCTTTAGGTACATGCATTGTGCGGAGTTCCAACTGCGAAAACCACAGGTCTCATGGGTCGTTCAGTTTTATGGAGGTTGATCAAGTCGAAAAGTAACGTATATAACCTGTTGTTGGACGGAGTTTATTATATGTATTGTTATTCGGGTACATGCATTTTTTCTATAATTTCAAAATGTATTTTAATTAAAATATTAATTATTGATGTGGACATTAGTATACATTTATTCCGATCTAAAAATTGAGCTTTAACATTTGTTACTTATTCTGACCGATCTAGAATCTCAAAAGTACTTCCCTTATCCGAATTAACAATGACTTCATTTGATTAACAAGTCATAAAATATTTTGTAATAACACCTTTATTTTCTCTGAAAAACAGTTTAATGGATTTTAAGTATTTAAAAATATCTTTATCAAGATAAGAATTTGTCATTTCATGATGCAAAAATGAATGCAAAAAAGTAATAAAATTGATCTGAGGTTATTTACGTTATAATATATAAATATATTACAAATGTTTACGTTAATGACAAGAAACAATACGGACTTTTCAAAAAATGTAAATATTTATTGATCAAGTTTTTATTTTACACTCATTCAATTGTCATTTTGTTCTTTGTTTATTCAGTTGCTAAGACAAAATTTTGATCCTGCAAAATTTAAATTGTTCTTTTAAGCTCATAAGGAATAAAGCCGCAGACTATCTTCACGTATAGCACCAGCTTGTTCTAAGCGCGATCACGAGACTATGACAACCATGACGATTTGTTCTACTGGGTTATTTCTTATAACTTCTTCTCCTTTCTCCTTCCTGGGTTATTTCTTATTTTCTTCTCCTTCCTTAAGCGCCTTCGACGATCACTTCAGCGAGGGGGCAGAATATCTCAGGGCTTCACGTAATGCAGGCCAGATTGCGTCGCATTCAGAGAGAGCTCTGTCCTGAGATTTATAATTCCTGTCGCAAGAGCAGTTGCACATTCCCTGATCCTCAACAATACGTCCAACATAATTTGGTTTTAGATTATAATAGATGAAAGTCACGCAAGGCAACTTTCGAGTGTCGATTATACACATATATAAATCACATTTCTTCCTTTTGGCAAAACGTAGTCAAACAATTTTATTTATATTGATTTTTGAACAAGTGTGATGCCTTTAAATACAAAAATGGTCGGTACACTGTCATAAATTTATGAATAAGGTTTGTGAATTTCTTATGGAGTGCTCTTGATATCGAGACCTGACTAATATTATTATGAAAATATTTTATTTATGAGTAAATTGCATTAAAATTGTGCTTTCCGTAGAGTAAGGCCATGTCAATAAAAACCTCTGAATACTAAAGAGAGTAAGGTAACGGCAATATTGAGATTCAACAAAGAAATGCTTGCATGAATCATGTGGTTGGCATGTAGGTATTGTTCGTATTTTTCTGTAATTTAAGTCTGGGTAAAGTATATTGTGTTTCCCAAACCTTAATATTATCCTATATCGCCGTTCCGAGTGGTCATTCATAAGATAAACGCACACAGAAGTTTGTACGGAGACTGATTAGCTTTGAAAGTATTAATGCATCTAAATAAGTATGATGCGTTCAATTGTTATATGAATGTTACGTTTGAGTTAGTAAAAAGTAAAATATGTTGCAATTTTAGTCTCAATTGAAACGAATTCCAGACAAATTACACATTATTCATTTGCAACGGTGCCAGCACAATACATGTAGTTGATATATAGTACATGTAAATTGTAAATTATGTTATTAATGTAAATTATCTGGAATATAAAACTGTACTGGAACTGTTCCTTATTAATCTAGTCTTGAATTATTACATAACCATTTCCGAATATCCAAAATATATAATGTGTTTATTTATTAATTAATTTATTTATTTATTTTGTAAAAAACAGTGAATTGTCACATTGTTTTCTCAAAGATATTTACTTTTATTGGCAAATGTATCATTCACGCAAAGAAAAATAGATTTTTCTTAATCGAACGTAGCAGCACATCACACCAATTGGCATTGAATAGACAAAATCAGTATATGATGTCTTTTCATGCCAATGAAATATTGCCACTTTCTGCGATCACTGTCTATAGTATTAAAATACAAAGTAGAGAAGTCATAATTTCCACAACGTAATTTTGATAGCAAAATTTTGCAAACAATTATACCAAAATATGCTTTTGAGAAACCTAAAAATATGCTGGTAAGTGCTTCATTACGATCCAAAACTATCGCTAAAAATAAAATATTATCTGTCCAATTTGTATTTCCTGAATACACGCTGACAATTTGAAAGCACCTTGTTTCTTTTGAGAAATTCTATTCGTGTGTTAAAAAGTCTAATATTTTGGAAAAACAGACAAAACGAAAACAGACGTTAATTTTTAATTTAAACTTGCCCCTTTGTTCAAATATTGAAATAATACTTTAAACAAAAATATTTCCATCGGATAAAAACAATTACCAAAAATTATGTTATTCCAACTTGAAGTAAACATCTAACTAGGTGTTTAATTTCATTCTCAATATAATATTATACACTACTGTTTGTGGAAATTGCAACACCAAGAACGAATGGATCTAGGGAAATGATATTCAATGTACTGTGCACCCATGCCACAGGCACTACTTTATTTCATTTGCAGTACCATCAAATACATGGATACATGCCAAGTCAGTAAGTTGAGAAGCCACCACGCGCATCCACAAGAGCCTGTACACGGCGCGGCATTGAGCTAATAAGAGTCTGTATCGCTTCTTGTGGCAGGTCCTGCCATTCTCCTTCAAGCCGCGTCCAGAGTTCGGCGGTGGAAGCTGGCGGAGGTGCCTGGCGGACCAGCCTCTGGGAAAGCATGTTCCACACATGTTCAATTAGTGACATGTCAGGTGAACGAGCCGGCCACGGAAGGAGCTGTATCGGGTGTTCATTGAACACACGTTGCACGATGCAAGCGATATGGGGTCGCGCATTGTCTTGCTGGAATATCGCTCCAGGCGAGCGTTGTACGAAGGGCACGACTTCCTCGATATACCGGTGGGCGTTGAGATTTCCCTCAATGCGGAGTAGGCGGGTCCGTGAGTGGTAGCCAATGGCACCCCATACCATTACACCGGGTGTTGGGCCGGTATGACGCTGGCGAATGCATCCCTCCAGATTGCGTTCACCGCGATGTCGTCGAACACGTATACGACCGTCGTTATTGGGCAAATTGAAGCGGGACTCGTCGGAAAAGATGACTTGCTGCCACTCAGCCCGCCAATGTCGATGTTCGACGCCCCACAGATGTCGGAGGCGTCTGTTGTCGAGAGTCAGTGGAAGGCGCAACAAGGGGCGGCGAGCAATCAAGCCCCTTTGCACAAGACGGCGCCGAACACTGCTGGTGGACATGCTGTGACTTGTCACTGTATTCCACTGCTGCGCTAACGTGGTGGATGTCACTGTGCAATCGGTGATGGCCATACGGTAGAGGTGTCGATCTTCCGTCGCCGTAGTGTGATAGCGAGGCCCTGTCCCACGCTGGCGGTGGGTACGACCTTCCGCAGACCACTGACGCCATGTTCGCATGATGGTACTGGCGGCTCGTCCCAGACGTGTGGCAATCTGGCGGTAGGACAACCCAGCTTCTCGCATCCCAACGACCCTGCCCCGGTCGAAGTCCGTCAAGTGTTCGTACTGCACTCGCTGTCGGCGACGAGGCATGGTGTGACTTACAGACAACTTGTGCGAGCCAAGGGTCGACCTGTCACTGTTTGTAGCCTCTCCAAGGCGCCTGGAGAGGTACCCGAACATGGTGCGATAAGCCGTCCCTACGTCGCAACCACGTGACTGGCGGCGTTGTAAATGTAATCACCTGGCGATCTCAATGTCACAAACTTATCCACGAAATGCGATGCGTTCAATGCCGCTCCTTCGCGGTGTTGCAATTTCCACAAACAGTAGTGTG
>BLKR01016307.1:0-31661 GCA_011170035.1 Teleogryllus occipitalis | reverse complement strand
AAATGAAGAAGGACGTATGTTTATGGTGATTGAAGAAGGGATACAGACGTCGACAATCCTTCTATCAGAGCTAGCCCGCAAACTGGTTGCGAAGAAGAAAAAAAATGGGCGGATTAATTGTTGGATTAGGAAGAAGCGGCAGCTAATGAGATGCTTCAGGTGCCTTGAGTACGGACACATGTCTATGTGGTCGGGTCCTGATAGAAGTAAAACGTGCTACAAATGTGGCAAGGCCGAACACATTGCAAACGATTGCAGATGTGAAATACATTGCATCCTCTGTATGGAAAAAAAAACCTGTGCGATAACCATCTTCTAGAAGGTAACAGATGTGCCTTATTCATCGCGGCGTCTAGAAAACTCAAGGCCAAGAATACTCAGGGTTATACGAATTAATCTGATGAAGAATAAGCAGGCGCAGGACCTCTTAACCCAAGTCGCTACTTAGAGAAAAGCTGACCTGCTACTAGTCAGCGAAGAGTCCCATAATCTAACAAGGCCACGTCGTACCAATATTCATCAAGAAGAGCAAGAATAATTATTTTCGATAAAAAGCTTAGGTTACAAGCATTCAAGAGGACAAAATTCGGGTTGGTGTGGGTGGAAGTTTATGAAGTTAGGATTTACAGCTTTTTCTTCCCCCTAAGCGACCAGAACGAGGAAATTGAGAGAGACATTGTTGAGCTTGAAGCTAATTTCAGCAAAAGACGAAGCTCTTGTAGGAGGTGACTTGTATAGTAAATCTCCAGAATGGGGGGTATACTAGGTCCGATAAGCGAGGAGCCATTGTTTGCGAGTTTGTCGCAAGAAGCGACCTAGTTATCCTAAAGAATGGTGACAAGAATACCTTCCAACGAGGGAATGCTTCCTCAATTCTGGGTATTACCATAGGCTCCACAAAACTGAGTAGGAGTGTCAAGGATTGGAAAGTACTTGAGCACGAGTCACATAGCGACCATTTGTACAAACAACTTTCCGTACAAATCAGGGATATCATTCTTATGTGGCTAGATGTAACAAAGACAGGGCAGCCTGGAATGTAAACAGGTTAAATGTAGACAATGCCAAGGAGTTCCTGATGGAATCTAGGGCGATGAGCATTGGCTAGACGAGAAGCGCGGAATCCCTTGATGAAATAGCTAGGGAAACCAAAGGTATCGTGGTAGCTGCGTGCGATGCCACGATTCACAGAGGAGCATCTTTCATGTCTACTGGCGGACGCCTGAAATTGCGGATTTCCGTAATAACTGTATGAAGGTGAGAAGATAAGTGAGAGGACAAATCCCTTCCTTAGGGATCAGTATAAGAAGCCTCGAAAATGCTCAAGACAGAGATTAAAAGAATCAAATCCAGATGTTGGAGGAAGCTCATATATGATGCCGAAAATTACCTTTGGGACATGGCCTACAAAATACGAAAAAACTTAGGGTGGACTGTAAGACATCTGGATTAGACGACCCATGCTGAGTGAAGAAAGTAATAGGCGACTTCTTTCCTACTAGAGATCACTGGGAAAGACGAAGACCGAGCGGTTTTTCTTTTGATCGAAAATATCTGTTGACACTGGCAGAACTGCGGAATGCCGTGGCGACCTTGAAATGTGGGAAAGCGCCGGGCTTCGACGGGATCCCGAACGAAATGCTGAAAATCGCGACAGAACAGTACCCGGAATGCCTCTTATCTGTGCTCAACTGCTTGCCTTAAGATTGAAACATTCCCCGCGCGGTGGAAGAAACAGAAACCCATTCTTCTCCCGAAGGGCAATGAGCCCTTAAATCACACTTTTTCTTTCAGACCGCTTTGCCCTTTGGATATTATGAGCAAGATACTTTGTCTAATTCTATCAAGACTCGTGGAACATCTAGGGGCACATTTATCTCCCACACAATACGGCTTCCGGAAAGGACACACACCATCCTCAAGGTGATCAGTATTGCAGAGATAGCCAAGCGCGGTAATGGGAAGAAGAAAGGATCATGTGCGCTAGTATTGATAGACATAAGAAATGTCTTCAACTCTGCTAGATGGAGAGACATCATTGAAACACTCGTAAACAAAATGTCCCGGAATACCTCTTTGAGGATGATCGATGATTACCTTCGCGAGAGAAGAATAGTGTCCTTGGATTCCTGGTCAATCGAAGACGACTGTGACGCGGTGTACCCCAAGGCTCGAGGCTGGACCCGCTATTATGGAATGTCATGTATGACAATCTGTTACAAATCGACATCCCGTTAGACACCCAGCTTACAGGCTACGCAGATGATATCCTCATTACCTGTCATAGCAACCACATCGACTTGCTGGAGATGAAAGTGAACGAAACCTTTTATGGTAAAAAGGTGGCTTGACAGAGAATCCTTCATATGGCTGTAGAGTGTCCATAATTATTCTTTCATTAAGGTCAAGTAAATTTGTTTGAAAATTTTAGTAGTTTTCGGACATTAGTGCATGTAATATTTGCAATTTAAAAAATTAAAAACAAGATTTTTTCAAAAACGGCTCAATTTTTTTCTTTACACTTTTGGAATGGCTAAATGCAGTCTATAAGATGACGTAAACGCCATATTGCTCTATTGTTTTGTTTTTCAAAAATTAAAAAATGTAATTTTGACTTGTCTCACTTCGTTAATATTTGCATTAGCTGCAATTTGTTCACATTCAAGGTTGGGCAAAATACATTAAATTTAGTATTTAAATATTTCGCCAAAATACTTCGTAAATAAGTGTTTAAATGCATACTCAATATAAATTAGGTTTTGATTTACAATTGGTTCTATGTTTAACTAGACATAAAACCAATTGTAAATTATATTTCCTTACTGTCATCCAAATTCTTTTGCAATCTCCAAACCACCCCTTGCACCAGCCACTTTAACCTCGGAAAAAACAGCAGTTCCTATATAAATATAAAATACGGGGTTGCTCTACAGATGTCGCCGTGTCTCCGCTCTCAGTCTCCATGCCTCTCTATTTGACCATAGATCTTCCTGAATTTCTCTTGCCATCATAGCCTGTCGCACTCCCTGCTGCCATGCAAGTCTGGGTCTTCCGCTCTTCGGTCTTTCTGTCGGTACCCATTGCAGGACTCGTCTTGGCCATCTTTCGTCTGTCATTCACATAACGTGACCATACCAAACGATTTGTTTTTTCTCTATTTCGCCAAGGATAGATTTCTTCACATCCATTTTCTTTCTTATTTCTTTGTTCCTGATTCTGTTACGTCTGCTTTAACAGCAACTTCGACGCCAGTAGTCCATTTCAACGGCCAACAGCTTCTCTCTTGTTCCTTTATCGACTTCTCAAACTTCTGAACCGTACGTTGTAACACTTAACTAGTGTGGAGAAAAGACGTCTTTTAGTAGTGTTAGTGATGGTTTTGTTCCATTACACAGAGTTTATACTTCGTGTCACGTTTCTCCCCAAGCGTATTCGTCTCTCAATTTCTTCTTGGCTATTACCCTTTTTGTTAAAGAGTACACCAAAATATTTATATTTGTTTACTCCTTTCATTTTTTCCCCATTTTCCAGAAGATCTTCAATCTCATTGTTATCAACTGCCAGGTATTCAGATTTGTTCATGTTGATAGTAAGTCCTGATTTTAAAAAATGTTCATTGAGTTTACGGGTCATGAAACTCAAATCGTCCGCATCTTCTGTAATTACTACCTGGTCATCGGCAAAATATAATGTATATAATTTATCCTCTCCGATTACCATTCCCATTATTCTGAATTGTTTCTCCCACTGCTGTAAATTTTTTTGCAGATAGATTTTAAACAGTAACGGGGAAAGACAGCAGCCCTGACAAAGACCTTTACTGACCGGGAATAGATCTGAGAGCCTACTGTAGATCTTCATCTGAGAGGTGTTCTTAGATTCCGTGTGGCTCCAATTAAATTCTCATTGATTTTAAGTCCATCCATTTCTTCCTATACTCCAGCAACCGGTACAATGTCATACGCCTTCCGAAGATAAATGAAACCCAGATGAACTTCCTCTCCTTGTTCTCTTTTCTATAAGCTGTTTTAATGTAAATATATTGTCTATGACCGATCTACCGGCAGTAAAACCACATTGCTCCTCTCCGATTTTACCTTTTATCTCTTCTTCTATTTAATTTCGGATTATTTTGCTATACAGTCTACCTATAGATCCAATAACTGCTATTCCTCTGTAGTTCGTTTCATTGTCTCTAGATCCTTTCTTATGGATCGGTGTCAGGTAAGATGTTCGCCACTCCTGAGGAGGATCTTCTCCATTCATGCACCTTGAAAACGTGTTTGAGCATTTGGTGCAGTTTATAGGGACCGTATTTCAGTTGTTCTGCCGGAATATCTCCCGGTCCAGATGATTTATTAGATTTCATGGCCTTAAGCACTTTTTCTAAATCTTCAATTGTCAGATCTACCCTTTGCTCAAATTTCACTTCCTTGATTGGCTGGAAGTTTCTGTTTTCTAGCAGCAGTCGTCCAAAGTACTCTTTCCATTTATTGATGCTGATGTTGGATAATGCAATATTGTTTTTTCATTTGTTTTAATAGATTTAATTAATTTCCAGGCTTCTGAGCTCTTCCAATGAATTGTTCTATATAATCACATTTATCCAGCCACAATTTATTCTTCCTTGATAACACATCATGTTTGAGTTCTCTACTTATTGTTTTGTACTGTAAACTAGTTTCATTTTTCTTGTTACTAAGCCATTTTAAATATAGCTCTCTTTTCCTTTTAATCTTTTCTTCTAGACTTGTGTCCCATCAGTAGTGTTTCGGTTTTAATTTACAAGTACCTAAAGCCTCCACTGCGGCTTGATGAATGAATTCATATTCTTTTTCTATTGGCCTGTGCTTTACCAATAGTTTAGCTTCAAGTCTTTTTCTCTAAAGATACGCTGTACTTTCATCGAAGAGACTGCTTAATTTGTATTTGGTAGGTTTCATGATAAATCCATCTTTATCTTCTTTATGCGTGCTATTTGAAGTAAATGGTATGTATATTTTAGCAATTACCAAACAATGGTCGCTACATTGGGCTCCCTGTTTCACTCTAACATCTTGTATTTCGAGTGAAGTTTTTTGTTTGGTTATACAGAAGTGTATTGTAGATTTTAGTTTTTTTGTATGTTGGTACCAGGTGTACTTGTGAATATCCTTATGTTGGAAGAAAGTGTTATTAATTTTCATCTCATACGCTTCACAAATATTAATAAGTCTCTTACCATTGTCATTGCGAGTTTCCTCTCCATATTGACCCACTATGTTGTTCTTTTCCCTTCCAACTCTACCGTTAAAGTCTCCTGCAAATATTATTTCATGGGACTTAGGTATACTGTCTAGGGTTTCTTTGACTATCATTTCAAAATCCCCTTTCCTAGCTATTGGGGCATCTTCATTCAAATTATATATTCCTGTGACACTTATGTATTTTTCTCTGATTTTTAACACTACTTTAATAAGACGTTCGTTTATACATTCCCAACTTTTTATACATTTACCGAATCTTTCACTGATGACAATGGAAACTCCGGCTTTAACATTTTCATGTTTGTTAACGGCACTGTAGAAGTGCACAAAGTTGTTCGGTTTTTCGCTTCCTTAGCCTTTCTTTTTTGTTTCAGATCAGACGGCTATATCTATGTTTCTTCTCATCATTTCCTAGATTACTTCTTGTTTGTTCGAGATGCTTTGTACATTCCATATACCAATATTCAGAGTCCATTTTCTTTGCCGATGTTGTTTCCCTTTTGAAATATCAGAGGCATTCACATGACTGAGATTTGTAGCGGTGTGATGTTTTACGTGTGCAGGGTGCTGGTCTACAGCACAACCCCCAATCCTGGAGGACCGGAGCTTTTCTTTCATGGGTTTCCATCTCTGAGGCTGATTGCTTCCACCATAGCTTAAGGAGTCCAGCCTACTCCTGATCCACTATTTAGTGCTGATTTAATTCCCAAGATTAGTGAACCCCAACAAGTTAGTCTGTAAGTCCATTTTTTATGTATACGGCTTCACCGTAATTTTGCCTCAATATCTCTTTTATGAATTAAATTTAAGTTAAATGAGGAAAATCTTTTATTCAGTTGCATGCCAATGCCCACGCCACCCATGTTCCCGCTAGAAATTTCAGTGTTTTCAGTGGGGGTAGCCGGGCAAAGCAGAAACCTTCAACAGGCATAACAGGTGGGTTGAGGTCAAGCCTGAGAGCACCCCACCCACACGGCACCAATGTGGGGTTCGATGTTACTTTGAAGCGGTGGGATGTGATAGTATTAACAAATTTAAATTTTCAAATGCAATTTAGACAATTATGGCAAACATGACAGTTTTCAATTTTGGTTCTTTAAAAGAAGTGTGTTACTGACTTAAATCTAAAACAATTTGATATATTTGAACCTTTTTTAATTTCATAATAATTTAGTACTTCTTACTATTCCTTAAAAGGTAATTCCCCAGCCACCAAACAAAATGATTAATACTGCCAAATGAACACAGCCATTTTACAAACATGTGCTTTTTCTAACACAGGAAGTGCCAGAAGTGTGCTTCTTTTACCTCAATAAAACAATAAAAATTAAAAATCAACTTTATTCTCACATTCTCATTTACCATCTATAAAAACGATTCATTCATACCAAAAACACAAATATGAAACTAGGAAAGAATGCTTTGTAAATTATTTGCTGATTTTCCTTGTTCCATATTGTGTCACTTCTTTCCATGAAAAAATCATTAAGAAAGCGATTGTAATGCAGTGTTTGTATAATGTATACAGAATTTTACAACCAATTTGATTTGTATAACTTGTAAATACACAGTTTTATGCAAGCTGGACACTAGCACCAGCCAGGTAGTTCTTCAAATGAGACTGATGAGGTTCACCTAGGCTACAAAGTAATGGTGCCATTCTTCCAGGATAAGCAACAGATAACTTTGATAAACTATGAGCTAAATTTAATCTTGCATCAGGAACACCTGCAAAGTAAAGAAAGAACTAAATAGTGACATCAATGAATTTTATCCAGCTTTTGTCAGAGAACCAAAACTAAGAAATTTTCTGACTTTGGGAACACTAGTGTATTTTAAAGTTACATTTTTACTTTACCATACAGGCAATGCAATCTATAAATTATTAATTATATTTCAAATTTTTACAGTAATTTATTTCTAACATTTGAAATTCTCTTAGGTCCACTAACTTCATTCAATGAATAGAATGTCAAGGCACAATATTCATATTATTTATTTTCAAATCACGCAGATATGGAAAGAAAACTACGCAACTTTTGGCCATGTGAGAGGCTTTTTTGGTTTTGTTCAAATAGTTAGGAACTTTCAAAAATGCATGGAAAGTGACGTTTGAGGCACTTAGAATAGGTTACAAAATTAGGCATTAAACCAGGCATTTAACAAACATTAGACATGAAAAAGTTATGTTTCTGATACCTAAAAGCGAGTATAAAAAGATTAAACTTATTTAGGAACCAAAGTGTAGTATTTTTACATTTAAGAAAGTGAATATAAGCATATTATTTTGTTCACTTATTTCTTTTAATTTAAATCATTCTTTCACACTTTTCATTCTCAACCTATCAAGAGCGCAGCTGCATTGAGATGGGTGCAATTGTCTAAGTGCATGCTGATCAGAGATCAGCGAAAAACGTCCATTTTATATTTGATTTGCAGAGCTGCTAATGATTAGCGTGTTGGGTGAGAGATTACGGTGCACAGACGATCGTGTATTTGATCAGAGAATATTTGCGTTTTTTGAAATTTGTGAAGGTATATGCATTTCAGTATAACAAATTTTAAAAATGAGTAATTAAAATATGATAATTGTTTAAAATTACTTGTTTTAGGCAAAAAAAAGAAAAAGAGAATGAAAAAGAAAAAAGGACCAAAAAAAAGGGCATCAAACGCCCTTTTAGGACATTTTAGGCACTATTAGATGCTTTCAGTAATCGATTTTTTCATGATTCGTACAGATCTACAATTATTTTTCACAACCTCCTAAAGGAACTAAATTGTTCTAAATAAACTAATTTGTCCTAAAATCTGAAGTCTACTTAAACACAACCTCAAAACTGATTCGTGAATTTGGCTAATCTTTTCCAAGAAATTTGCAACGAATATTACTTTAAATTTTGGTAACACTGCTCCACAAAACAGTAATTTACATTGCAAGGCAAGAAAGTGGACGTTTCCATGACTAGATGAGAGAGTTCTCAGGCAAGACTGTTAAGCAGAGTCTAAAAATCATGTTGTGTCATGGAAAGTCAGTTTTGCTGTGAGACCACAATTTTATGACAACTTGTGTGCGTGAAATTTAAGTTCAGGTTAAGTGCTGCCTGTGGATCAAACAGAATGTAGAGTAGTGAATAGTATTTTTAAATACATTGCTGATAGCAAGAGTATGGCAAGAACTTTCAGTATGTTTCCAAACTGGTGTTAAAAAAAAGTTACTTTTTATGTCCAAATATTGTGTAAGAATGAGTTACTTTCTAAACGGTCTCATATAAAACAAATTTTATTCATTGGCTGTTGACTTCACTACAGGAAAATATTCACTTCCAACTTTTGTCAAATTTCATTAGGCAAGTGCTTTTGATAGTTTTCAATTTGTACATTAATATTTTACCTTGTAGAGGATCATGATCTTTTTTATGTGCAAAGGCAAGCTGAGAATAAGCTGCTTGATAACCAGGAGTATCATCCACTTCAACGAAGTGGTCATCAGGAAACGATGAATCATCTTCTGGTAATTCAAAAACACCAATAAGAGCTTGAAGGAGAGGAGACCTAGATAGAAGCATACACATATATTTATTACATACTATATTTCACTAGTGTGACTTTTGAACTTTTTGTTACTTTTACATAAATTATCAATCAATAATTATGTAAATGGAAATAAACGGTTCCTAAATTTATTGTTTTATAAATTATTTGCCCAAATAGTTCATTAATACCAATTCAAAATCAGTAATTAATAAATCATTCACGTTTAATAAAAGAATTAGTATCAAACACACTGATTTACCAAAACTGAGAATAGGGTCCATCCATCAATTCAGGGCATTCACAAAGCAGCTTAGTGATGCCAACAGCAACTATTTTCCTCTCCACATTACCCGATACTTTCTGTACATCTGGTACAAAAAGACGTTCCAGTACCATGCCAAACATTCTAAAAGAACCAAAGAAGAAATAAAAATTGTGGGAACTTAACAGAAAATTACAATCTATAAAATCAATACTTACTCTGGCTGAATACTATCAACTATTGCTATCAAATTAGATGCTCCATTTTTTACAGCATATAGACAGAAGAAAACCAATAGTCCTTTAACAAATTTTGTAGTTTTAGAAGAAGAAAGTCTTTGAAACAACAACAAAAACACTTGCTTCATATACGGTGAGAGTGCTTCACTGAAAAAGGACATTTTTTTGTAAGTTCACACTGAATTATTTATAACTATATTATAGGTACCAAAAAAAGAACAACAAACAACTTACACTGGGAAGTATTCAATAAGACACTGTATCAAGTAGAAACCTTCATGGTCATTTACTTTTGAAGCTATCAGTTTTTGGAACACTCCAAGTAAACCATTCTGGAAAGTAAGAGTCAAGTAAGAGACCCAGATTATATATTCTGGCAATCTTTAACTGGTAAGTGAAACTGCTTAGAAATAAAAACAAGCCCTAAATTTGCATTTGAATACACCTGGGACACAAAATGAATTGATAGCCAGCACAGAAACAATAGAAAATGCAATCTCCACACAGAAAACAGATCACAACTTACCTGCATCCCTGTTCAGAGGAGTATCTACAAAGGCACGACAATGTTGCAGCTATAATATGCACCTATTATAAGACATTATGGTGTAGTACTACAAATTAAAAACTAGGCTGTCTGCTACTAAGTTTTTTCTTAATAAAAGTTCCAATAATTTCTTTTTATAGACAGCCCAAACCACATTTATTAAAACATAAATGATTATTACATTCAATTTGTTATCTTGAACAAGAATAGGGTGGCAACATTTCAGAGGTCGAGTTGTGCCTCCATAAGAGTGACCAGCGATCTGACATTTTGGAATTCAAGGTTTTTTCTCAGTTTTCCAGGTCTGAGGATATAAATTTTCCAGGTTCTTTTTCGCATGTTACAACACACTTTTACCTACTACCGCTTACGCAGTAGAGAGAAAGGTATGTAATGCTGCGGGTAAAGCGGCAAATTCTCGGCAGAAAAACTCTTATTGCCGGGCCCTGGTAATGAAAAGTAAATAAATCCAGTTGGGAATACTTTGGACGGTAATAGATAGCAGCTGGGAAGAGAATGGGGCATGACCGTAAAACCAGTCCACACCAAAGAAATTGGTAAACTTCACTACGAAAAAGTCTGTGCCATTCTCTAGCACTACTAGTTTGATATTTTCTCAGCACCGAATTCAAAAGCAAAAAAGTTTTTGAAAAAGCCACTGCCAGATATCCCTGGGACAGACTTGAAAGAAATCTCAAAAGTTCTTCTCAAAACACAAATCTGTTTTTTTCCAGATTTTTACTTTCTCGCTACTGCTTATGTGATAGAGATAAAATTATGT
Source organism: Teleogryllus occipitalis (assembly GCA_011170035.1). Classification (NCBI taxonomy): domain Eukaryota; kingdom Metazoa; phylum Arthropoda; class Insecta; order Orthoptera; family Gryllidae; genus Teleogryllus; species Teleogryllus occipitalis. The sequence goes on along the minus strand of BLKR01016307.1, from coordinate 21,052 downwards.
ACTGTTGCGCGAAAGAATACGCATTTTCAACGGAAAAACTCTTATTGCCAAATCCTGATAACGACAAAGTAGATAAATTCAGTTGCTAAATTTAGAAAAAAATCCTCTAACACCCATGTGTTAGAATCCATGCTTTGTGGGTTCTTGATACTGAAAGGTCAATTGACGGCAAAACTTCTTTCCTTCTGATGTGAATAACACTAAAGCCTAAACCATGTGTAGGATTTTTCCCAAATTGGAGAACCCCCTGCCAATCTGGCCTGAGTCGAAGCTCTACGATGTTGAAAAATACTCATTAATTTTTGGGGGTACTTTACACAAAGTGCCAGGGACATTTTCAAAATTTTCTCAAAAATGGCTCTAAAATTTTTCTTTAAATTTCTTGTAAGAATAGAGTGATTACAAAGGTGGCATAGGTCTGATTTTCACTGTTGACACCAAATTTTTGATAATTGCAAAAGTTTGAATTTTTTTCAGTGACTTCCTACAACTACAAAATTAAAAGTAGACATTTTCCTTCAAATAAAATGTGTTGTCCTTTATTAGTTCTCTCATTGATGTCATAAATTTTTTTTGAAAATACTAGTAGTTTTCGCATGGTATTGCATGCAATATGTGAAATTTAAGAAAAAAATATCAAAAACAAGATTTTCTTAAAAAGACTCTAAAATATTTTGTTTAAACTTTTGTTAGGGATAGCTACATGTACTCTACGTGATGAAATAAATGCCACATTGCTTTATTCTTTTGTTGTTTTTACAAAAATTACAGAAATTAATTTTTTTGATGTCTTCATGTCGATTATATTCGCATTAGTTGCGATTTGTTCACATTATTGCATTTACGATTAAATGTGCTTTAAACGATGTCATATAAATTGTCTCGAAAACTTTTCTATGAAAATGAGCTCCAAAATTCCGAATTTTTAGAAACACTGAAATGCCATTTTCCCCAAAACCGCTCCAAATTTTTTCTTCAAATCTTTTGTACGGATAGTACTAACTGCACTGCTTAAAATGACATAAAATTTCATGTCATTTTGCTTTATTCTTTTGTTTTTTCAAAAACTACACAAATACTTTTTTTTTTTTATATCAGTCAGACCTTTAATATCCATATTTCCAGCAATTTGTTAATTGATTGATTTTTCGTGTTTCCATGTGCGTCAACGGCGCTGGTTATTAGTCCCTTAAGTGTAGTTCATGTTTCCCCCCTCAGAAAATGGTGGTGATCTTCCCCAGCTGGATGGCGGACCCTCCCGGCGCTGACCTACCATCGGCTAGTGGGATTTCCCCCCTAACCAGGACTCTCCCACCAGCGGGGCACCACCCCAGCCAGGACAAGTTCTAATCTCCCGACCGGTCTCCCAGAATATGTGGTAGTGGAGAGTGGAGAGAGGAGAGAGGAGAGAGGAGAGAGGAGAGAGGAGAGAGGAGGAGAGAGAGAGAGTGTGTGTGAGTGAGTGTGTGTGTGAGAGTGTGAGTGTGAGAGTGTGAGTGTGAGAGTGTGAGTGTGAGAGTGTGAGTGTGTGAGTGTGTGAGAGTGTGAGTGTGTGAGAGTGTGAGTGTGTGAGAGTGTGAGAGTGTGAGTGTGTGAGTGTGTGAGAGTGAGTGTGTGTGTGCGCGCGTGCGTGTGTGTGTAAAGGGAGAGGATAGAACAAGGAAGAGGAAGGAAAGATCACGTACGGTCCATGGCCCGTTTGGTAGGGTACTATTTCGGCATTTGCCTGGTGTTGATCATAAAAACTACTGATCAGAGCAGCTGGCCGCAAGAATTCTCCTCCAGACAGCGACTGAATTTGACCTAGCTGAAAAGCGATTTGTATATATTATTGCATTTGTGAAGGGAAGAATTACAAATGACTTCCAATGAAGTTTTTCGAAAACCGCAAAGATTCTGTGAAAAAGTTTCAAATTTCGCATTTACAGTAATGCTTAAACCCCATATTCTTAAAAGCGGTTCCAAAGTTTTCAACAAAAATTTCCTTCTAGGATGAGATTTTACTCTTCTTTAATATTCTTAAAGTAATATTTCAGTTCTACCATTAGGAAACACAGAAAATTTTTAAAGAAATTAACTTTGGGCATGGGTAGTTGGCAGCTGGCAAGAGGATAGTGCAAGATTGTAAGCTTGCCCAAACCAAAGAAATTAGAAAACTATTTAGTACGATAAAGTCTGTGCTATTCCGTAGCACCACTAGTTTCAATTGCTGAGCTATAGTTAAATAAATAAAAACAACTTTCACCATTTCCCCGTCTGTAAAATCACATTGACATTAAATACACTTTGAAAATGGTTGCAAGAGTTCTGTGCATTTATTTTAGTATTTGCTATAAATTAGTAATGAACATTGTTTAGTTGTCCAAAAAAACAATGAAATTTATTTGTTATAATATTGGAACCGACATTATGATTAAAAGAAGATTTACCAGTGGTGGCTTGTAGGGTAGTGCCGGTGTGCCATGGCACCACCAACAAAAAGGAAGGAAAAGAAAACTTTCACCACAATTGTGTATAAAATATTGTGTCTTCAAAATTAGTTTTCTTTATAACAATTCATTTGAACGAGCACTCGTCCTTCAATGGTCTATCAATACTCTCTTCAAACGCAAAGGGCACAGTGCCATCTGTCGGCCTCGTTCTGAACCTCTGAGCCACCTAGGAATTGTATGAAGACACGCGACGTGGCACAGAAGTTCACGTTCTCCTCACTAGAGAGTGCACTAATGGTACTATCTTCACCATGCATACTTATCTCTCGCTCAGATTGACCCCCGATGCACTGGCATTTCGTATGTCATGTCGTGTTTTGCACTTGGAGAGGCAGCGTATACCATGGGCATAAGGTTTCCCCTCATCTTCCCGTAACCATCTTTAGCGACCTCTTGAGATTTCTGTGGGCGTTCAGCCCTTCAGTCTGAGTATTTTATGTTCTTATTATTTTTAGTTTGTTTTCAGTTTAATCTTCATAACATTAGTACATCAGAAAATATTCAGTTAAGATAATAGGTTCAAATATTTTCATTGTGTACTCTTGGCATCAAACAAATATCATGCATTATATCTTACATTATAATGGAAAAACATACAATATATAATATAATAAACCGTTTTACACAACATCATTTGTATATTTTTACTTTCTCACTTTTTCAAAAATTGTAAATGGGCAGTTTTTGGTCTCTGACACACTGTATTTTCACGCTAGAACTGCCGGATCACAGAAAAGTTAATCAGTCGGTGCCTTTTTCAAATCCGTATGTTTCGCAGCATGGTCAAATTTCTTCTTTTTTAAGATCTGTTAAAGCATATCTTTTTCTACATGTACAACAGTTCTCAGTTTGCCGACTATGCTTCCATATATTATAGGAATGCTGAAAAAAACTCATGCTTTCTATAGCACCACGGACCCATGAAACGTTTTGTGAGAAGCATTTTTTTTTTTTTTGGCATTTGAAATATTTAAGAACACTAGGAAATTTGTAATGGAAATAATTAATCATAATATATATTAATTCGAGTGTTATTACTGGTGATTTTAGGCACGAAACTGTTAAATTTCTACGAAAATAACGTTTAAAAGCAATATTGAAAGCTGATACATTAATAAGGGATATTCACAGATTACTGTGAATTATTAACAGTGTTAACTGAACACTCGTTGTATAGTACTAAGCTAAAGTTCATCAATTTATTAATGTATCGTATTAGCTCAGCTTAGTAAAATGATTGTTCGCTTAATTATTACTAAATTTCTTCTCAAATACAGAAAAAGGTAAATTGTTTATGATATAAATTTCAAGATCCGCGAAATGAAAGGTTTTTAAAAAACTTGTTCCAACATTGTAGGGGGGGGGAGAGTCCCCCTCCCCAATCCCGCCTCTGATCCTGTAGATATATCAATCAAGAATTACTCAGAAACAGGAGTCTCCGAGCCCTTAAGAAAAAATATTCAATAAAGATGTTGAACCACACACACTCTACATGGACATCTGTTGAACACACTGATGCCTCACATTAGTATTCAAATACTTACAACTTTTTGGGAAGCACTAATTTGCTGTGCTCCTTGTCTTATAAAGGTCTGCAACAACCTCACTAAAGGATGGATATTGCCAGGACGCTCCCAAAGAACTGGGGCTAAAAGACATGGAAACAGCATCATGTATGGTTCAGGTACATTCCCAGAATCGTGCAATTCCAATAACACTGCTAACAACTGGAAAACATATGGGATGAATTCTGCAACACATCCAAAAAAAGGAAATAATTGGTGTATATCAAAATCATTATTAAACCTAATGTTTTAAAGATTCAATTTCATACCTTGCACATCTTGTTGCAGAATTCCTTGAAAAATGGGAAAAAGAGCTTCTTCAAACGAAGATACGGCACTATGGTTTGATGTGCAAACAATTCTGAAAATTAAAAATTTCAATACACAAATTTAACCTTTTTACACTACATACATGCACACACATACATGGTGTCTCAGAATAAAAGCTTTCTAGGGCATGAAGGTGTAAAAAAATTACCACTTTTTGCCAATGAACATAAGTGGGAAGTATCTTATAACAGAATTATATGCATTTATACATGTGATATTTGCCTGATTTTTAGACAACACCAAATATAAATGTTCAGCAGAAACATTTGATCTCTTTGACTGCATCAGAATGTGACCTGCCACACATCTCTACACACACAACCCCACACACACACAAAAATCTATACGCATACACACAAATCTATACGCAGACAAATAAATCTATACATTTGGAACTATACATTTTTTTAGTCTATCATGACGAGCATAAAAAGACAAATCTAATGATTATTGTCATGTTAGATAAATGTTTTGGGGGTAATTTTGATTTTTTGCTTTCCTATCAATTTGTCTTAGTATACAAGCAATTAGCTGTTGTATTAGTGCTCGCATTTCTTTTATTTTATTAATAAGGATTCTCTTGTACCAGATTCACAAGAAATTCATCTAACTTAATTATTTTAATTGCCATGTCAAGTTAAAGTCACAAGAAAAATGACCCAAATTCTTACTTTGAATTCACTACACCCATCAAAACCATTTGCAAACTAGTTCTCTACACTTCAATAATGAAATGACATACCACAAACTACTTGAACACAATCTGAAATCGACCTCTCATTTGCTTCTTGCAGATTTTGTTGGGCATTTGTTTCTTTCATACTGCTCTGATTGGTCATTGGGAGAATTCCGACATAAACTTAATGTACAAGCTTGGAGCTTGTGAACTCTAAGTTCACAGATTTATGTCTACAGATGGTCAATGTATTGTGAATGGTCTTGCTAAGTAGTTCATTTCTAGATTTTGTGGCTAAGTTGCATCTACATTACGTTTACATTTAAGATTGCATTGCGATTGAGGCCTTACTTACACAACTTGAGTCAATTTAGAGAAAAGGAATTAGTAGGCGTTTCTTTTGCACTTAAGGGGACAAGCCAAATAAGTGTAACATTATTTTATTGAATACTTACCATTCTGGTCTTTCAAGGTTTCAGAATTTTAATTACATCGAGGTACTTTTACCCTTCAATGCAAGTTTCTGTCAAAATGCTGCACACGTTATTATACTTAGGATTTGCAATTTATAAGTCATAAAAACTCACCTAATTGAGAGACTTAATGTCTCAAAAAGATAGTGGTTGAAATGAGGTTTGCTAGGATTACGTGCCACCATTGCCAATTTTGTTGTCAATTTTGGCAGGAGATCTCCAAGGAAAGGCACAACTTGTTGCTGAAGGGTGGAGAAGCTCCGCATAACAGCTGTAAACATATATTCACTTATTTAAATGATTGCTTATTCATTCATGTATGACCGTGATGCAAGTATGCAGTGTCTTGTGGGCAGTTTTAAGTGTGCTGCAGTGTGAATGGGGTACACAGCAATTAGCTGAATGTGGTGTCACTGACGGTTTAAACTGTTTTAAAAATATTTTCATCTGTTAAAAATTTATACTGTGCAAGTTTTAACAAGAAAGATACTTAAAAACATACATCTGCAACTTCAAACTCATGAACAATGATATATCAGTTTTAAAAATGGTTGATGACACTACCCGATTAGTTTTAAAAAGATGTCTCTTTAAAACGAAACTTAAATTCAATCTTGAACAACTTCATGTAGATTAAGAAAAATAATACCATTTAATAGCCAAAAGGTAGTTTCTATTTTTTGAAACTCTAATAAAGCAAAAAGAAAAGCAGTGACTGATGCCCTTACAAAACCATTCAAACATATGTGCCCAGAAATATTTCTCGCATGCACATTCGTATGCCAATGAAAATGGTCATGTTCATTTGTGTAATTTATTACGGGCTAATTGGAATTGCCTTGGGATAACACTGATGCTGCTGGATGAATGAAAGATGGCAAAATCATCCACAAACAGTAACACAGCATTGATCCTTGTATGATGCTGTTTTCAAGAGGATAATCCCACTTTTGAGTTAAATCTCAAAGTTGAAATTTGTATTGTAATTTGGTATCTCAGAAATTTTATGTGTGCAAATTTGAAAATTTTATCAGGTTCTCCAAATGAGAAATTAGTTGAAAATGTAGAAACTACGAAACTAAAAATCTCGGAACAAAAATTACAATTTTTAGGAGGGTGTAATTTTTAAGTGGTATACTACTTATCATTGTTATTTTACATAAAGCAACTACAGAGTTATGTGTAAAACTACAGAAAAAATAATTGTGACTATTCCTTCTTTCAAAAAATTATGCTCTGAAAATCAAAATTTATTTATTGGCACATAGATGATAGATGATTGATGGATTGATTGATTGATTGAGGTTTAAAGGATGCTTCAACTAATATCATTGGTGCCCATGTCAAAGTTGTTTTACTTTGTTTCTTTAAACAGATTTAGTAAGTATTGCAGATGCAACGCTGATTAAAACATACATAACCTAAAAAGAGGGCTTGAATTCTAAATAAAATATATAAGAAGATAAGGCAAAAGGAAATTATTATAAAACAAACATGTAAATTTTATCATAAAGCATAAAACTAGCTATAAAGGGGTCAAGAAACAAACCATTGCCCTTATCTCTCAAATAAGATTATACACTCCGCTTTCTCTCAAAAAACAAAGCAGAGCACAGAATAGTCATCGACGAGCACCTGTACTGAGTTGCTCAGACCATGTCTTCGTCCGTTGCCAATAAATTTTATACAATGCATGAGGACGTGTTCTACACAAAGAACCATCCTGCATGAGTCACAGATGGGAGGAGTTTCACCTCGAAGGAGGAAACCATGAGAGAAGTGGCAGTGTCCAATACGAAGACAGATTAACATGACTTCCTCACGCCTAGAAGAGCGGTATGAGGAACGCCAGGGATTAACAGAATCCTTTATTGCATTCAGTTTAAAAGTGGCATTGTGCCACTATGATTACCACACTCTAAAGACATGTTTCAGGAAGCCTTAACATTGGACAATGGTACAGAGAGAATGTCAATACGAGTCTTCCGCATTGCCGATTTTGCCATCTGGTTGGCCAGTTAATTCCCTATGATTCTCACATGGCCTGGAACCCAACTAAGTATCAAATAATAGTGGCGAGACAAAAGACGATGTATCATGTTTTGAACTGATTCCGTTAGTTGGCAACAGCTCAAAGAGAGCGGAGAGATTCAACAGAGAACTACTCGCAACGTCACTGACTCAATGTATTTTAGGGCTTCGAGAATTGGATACAATTCGGCAGTGAATATACTGCCAATGAAGCCAATATGATTTGCTGACCAATAAAAACTACAAGTCACTGCATCATTGTACAATGAACCATCTGCATAGAAGAATGTATGATCGGGCTAGGCTTCTTTTATTACCAGAAACTGCATCTGGTAAACATGAGGACTAGTAGTTTGTTTGGGAAGATTGGAGGCTCTTGAGGCCAATTTTGGGGCAGAGGATTACCAAGGGGGAATCAGGTCACTTGGGGGTTTCACAAAAGTGGGAATATCGGCATTAAGTTCCCACAAAAGATTTTGCAATCAAATACCTGGAGGCTGGGGTAGAAGAATATATGAGGACTCCTATTTAGGGTAGGTAGTTATTCGGCAAGAAGATTAAGGGGGGAAACGCATCTGGTTTGTAGTGAGCTGATAAGAGCGTGAGGGACTTGTCAAAAATGAGCTACAGGAACCTGGCAGATTCAGCGAATGGAAGCTGATTTCCTCCCAAGTAAAGGACTGCTATGCATGTGATATACCCTGCAGAAGTGCGCACCAACAGATTTATTAGGAGAGAACTTAACACGTTCGCTGCCAAAGCTCTTATGATGCGTCCGTTCACATGCGCCACGATCCAATCTGCGTTTTTATGCTTTTAAAATTTTTTCCATTGTTTTATTATTTAACTATATATATATAACATTACTTTTAGCAATAAATAAACTCACACGAATATACTTGTAGTTTGGCGTATGGAATAATTTTTTTGCTTCCCGTGCCAACTACAAGATTACTCGTAAACCATTAAGCAAGACATACACGTTCGTTTTGCGCATGCCCATAAAACAGCTGGGACTTTATTGTCCGTTAGTCTTAAGAGAGTCGCTGAACAAGTATTTGAGCAGACCGTTGATAACATATCCAGTGTATGAACTGTGAAAATGGCGAAAAGAACACCTCTCACTGAAAAAGAAGTAGAATATTATGCAAATGTCAGTGATTCAGAATGGAGTGATTGTTCCGTTGAGAGTCAGATGATTTTATTCCATCCAGTGAGGAGACTAGCGAGTCTGACAATACTGTGGAAGAAGCAAGCCATAGTGACAATAACGATCATGAAGAAGGGACGGTGCAGAACAATGATGACTGGACCAATATAGAAGATGACCCGCCTTATTGGGAATTCAGCCAGAACCCAGGTTTGAAAATTGATAAAATCAGTATTGAAAGGTTAGTCAACCTGTTTCTTTTCGGAAGAGTTTTTGATTTTTTTGGTTGAACAAACTAATTTATATGCCTCACAAGAAAGAAATAAAAAGACCACTTCGAAGGTCAAGCCGTCTTTCCACAAGGACAGACACGAATTTACTAGAAATGAAAGTTTTTCTTGGATTGTTGCTGCAAATGGGTCCGTGTAATCTTTCAACCATAGAGCATTATTGGAATACACGTGAATTTTACAATTTTCCATTTTGGCACTCTTTCATTAGATGGAACAGGTTTCAATTGATTCTTCGATTTCTTCATTTTGCTGACAACACTGTAAAGACTGACGATAGATTATACAAAATTAGACCTGTGTTGAATCACTTCAATAAAATTATAAAGGACAATTATGTACCAAACCAATGCTTCTCTATTGACAAGTCAATGATATTATGGCACGGAAGACTATTCTTTCGCCAATATATCATAAATAAAAAGCACAAGTATGGTATCAAGTTATATAAGTTATGCGAATCAAATGGAATTGTATTAAAAGTACGTATTTACTGCGGAAAATCTGAAAATACTGACAAAGAGACTGGTCACGCAACTCAAGTAGTTCTACATCTGATGGATGAATATTTAGACAACGGATATAGATGGTACATGAACAATTTTTATAATTCCGTTTCCTTGGTAAAGGAACTAACACTCCTCAAAACATTTGTATGTGGTACATTATGCACGAATAGAAAAGGGAACCCAAAACTTATATTAACAAAAAACCTGAAGAAAGGTGAAGTTATTTGGAACAGAAGAGGAGCGGCAGTAGTTTGTAAATGGAAAGTTAAGCGTGAAGTACTGACCATATCAAACATGCATCGTGTGGAAATGGTTGATGTTCGTAATCGAAATGGCAAGGTATCAAAGAAACCCAACATCATGAAAGACTATAATGAAAAAATGTCTGGAACTGATTTATCTGACCAAATGATAAGCTATTATTCATCACTGAGGAAAAAAGTCCGTTGGCCGAAGAAAATTGCTCTTCATCTTTTTGAAATGTACATCAACAATGCTTATCTATTATATTCTGAAACCAATGAGTTAAAATGACCAGCCTGAAATTCCATGAAAAATTTGTCGAATGCTTAATCGGATGACAAATGAACTCACAAGAAAAAAAACAAAAATCGACAATTTTCATTATTTGGAAGCACTTCCACCTACAGAAAAAAAGATGCGACCAACAAAGCCATGTAGGGTTTGTACTGGACAGAAGAAAAGGCGCGAAATGCGTTATTTTTGTCCGGTATGTGATGAAAAACCCGCACTTTGCGTGGAAAACTGTTTTAAAATTTATCACACTTAATTTGAATAAATTATAATTTCAGTACGCCAAGAGTATTCTTTAGTCCTTTCCTGTTCGCCAAATATCCAAACTTTGCACGCATTTTCTACAGCAATACTCGTACTCGGGGATTTAGGTACGACAATCATTAACGAGTTCTCTTGTAGCTGGCAAAAAAATTCAGTTTGCCAACTACGAATATACTCGTAGGAGGCAGCGAACGTGTTAAAACCTGTTGACGTGCTCCATTCTCGGAGCTTGTTGAGCACCATTTGGAGTTGCCTCTGGATCACACTGATGCTGCTGGATGAACAGAAGATGGTAAAATCATCCACAGACAGTGATGCCTTTACAGGTTCTCACATGACCGACGCCATGCTGTTTATGACAATGGCAAACAATGACACTTAGCACTGACCCTTGGGGGATGCCGTTTTCAAGAGGGTGACTAATAAGACAGTTTGTCACCAATGCAAATTTGGAAAGATCTATTTGATAAATTTTGGACGAATGGGGGAGCTTCCCCCTCAATCCCCATGAGTGCAAGGTTCGCAGAACACCATACCTCCAAGTGGTGTCATAGCCTTTTCTATATCAAACAGTATGGCCATAAGGTGTTGACTCAGAATGAACGATGTTGAAATTTGAGTTGTAAGGTGGTTGACAAAATGGTTCGCCAGTGTTTTCTGAATCCCTACTGGACTGGTGTGAGCAGATTTCTGCACTCCAAAAGTCCAGAACAAACACTGATTTACCATCCATTCCAGCACTTTGCAATGCAGCTGGTAAGAGAGAGAGGACGGTAGCTCGATGGCTGATTCTTTTCTCCTGAGTTGAGGTAACTATGGCTCCTAGAGATGGGCTTAACAGCTTTTCTCCAATATCTGTTATCACAAAAGCATCTGACTCGTAATGTTATTAATAACAGTTGAAAAATAACAGGTCCATGACCAGCAACCTAACATGGCCGACTGCTAAGAGTTAAAGCAGTTGTAGTGACAGCTAAGAGTTAAACCATGCAAAACGAATAACGTTGGTAGCACCGTAAAGCCTGTGCAGCTACCTTACGGCGCTTCCTTGCACTACTTTCCCTAATATTTTGTACAGAGAAGCAGCTGGTATGAACAAGACTGGATGAACTGCCAAGAATGAATAGTAATTCATATAATGTGTAGCCAATGTGTATAGTATATTACTAAAATGAAAATGATTCAGGTTCAGATTGCAAATATTCTTTCAAATATGCAGCTTGTGCATAGTGAAGTGATGAGTGCCAAAAATAATGAGGAGAAACGGTGTTTTTGCTTACCTATAGCTAAAGTTTTAATGACTGTTGAAAATCAAGTATTATAATGTGAGATATTTGACCGTAACTCATTTTATTTTATCGGACCTAGGGAAATATTAGTTGATCTCACATAAGCAGCAATGGGACAGAAATAAGTTAACATATTGGACAGACTTAATTTAAAGGACAAACATCTTGTTGTAGTGTATACAATAAAATATAAAACTATTGTGGCACATGGTGTGTAATAATGATGAATTATGTATTAATGAATCTATAATTTGAACACTGGCAAATCATGATTGATTAGCTGCAGTGAAGTTGTTATCGTACAAAATGGTTGCCACAAAAGCTTGTAGTAGTTCGGATTAGGCCCAATAGGTTACAGTTCTATGCATTTCAACCGATAACAGCCAATAACAGGATAAACAAAATAACTTATTTCGCGTAACAGCAAGAGCAAGAGCAAGAGCAAGAGCAAGAGCAGCAGCAGGAGCAGGAGCAGGAGCAGGAGCAGGAGCAGGAGCAGGAGCAGGAGCAGGAGCAGGAGCAGGAGCAGGAGCAGGAGCAGGAGCAGGAGCAGGAGCAGGAGCAGGAGCAGGAGCAGGAGCAGGAGCAGGAGCAGGAGCGGGAGCAGGAGCAGGAGCAGGAGCAGGAGCAGGAGCAGGAGCAGGAGCAGGAGCAGGAGCAGGAGCAGGAGCAGGAGCAGGAGCAGGAGCAGGAGCAGGAGGGAGCAGGAGCAGGAGCAGGAGCAGGAGCAGGAGCAGGAGCAGGAGGAGGAGCAGGAGCAGGAGCAGGAGCACAATTCCGACATAGAGAAAGGGATGTAATCACCAGACGCACTGCAAGAAAATTCCAACTGATGACTCTCCTTCCTCTCTTTGATCAAAAGAAAGTCAGGAGCATAGTTTGTTGAACTAGACATGTGCTCACAGTGCACTGTGAGTTCCTCTGCAATGACTTCTGGAGAAGTGATCATTTCCTCATTTTTAAGTTGACCTGGCACCGTATTTGGAGAAGAGCGTCCTTTTATCTGGTGAATTCTTCTCCATATCAGGTGTGTGCCATGTGGCATGTGGCAATTGGGAGAGCAGATGTATGCTCTCCATGATGCATTTTTGCTCTCTAAAATTGTTCTCCTAGCCTTCACCCTGCATCTTTTATATTCAATTAGGTTATCCACAGTTGGATAATGTTTGAGTCATGCCAGTGCTTTTTTTACGAGGACTGACCGCTCCAGAGCAATTCACATTCCACCATGGGACAAAAGGGTGTCACGGTTTACAATTTGAGTTCGGAAATGCGATAGAAGCAAAAAAGAGTATAGCGCTATTAAAATGTGCAGTCATTTCATCCATAGTCGAAGGGACCATCTGACAGATTAATATTATTTTGGAATGTCAACCAGTCAGCACATTGCATGATCCATTGAGGGGGGCGAGTATAACCATGGCAAAGTTTATTGATGTGGACAATAATGGGAAAATGGTCACTTCCATACAGGTCTTCTAATATGGTCCACTGCATAGCAATAGCGAGTGAAGGGTTGCAAAGGGTTAGTGGTGTCGATTCCAAAGCAGCACCCTTTTGAAAAGTATGGGAAGAACCCCAAAGATGGTTGTGGGCGTTTACATCACAAACAGACAAGAAAGATGTGGGCAATTGGTTTATTAGGCCAACGAGGTCATTGACTGACATCATTTGTCCTGGGGGGGATATACAGCAAGTATGAGATGCATGCACCCATGCAGTTTGAAGATCAATCTGAACAGGGACCTTTGCAGAAAGCAGTGCATCGTAAACCATGGTAGAAACTCTACCATGAGGCCATCATTAACATCAACCCTATATGGGGTAAAACCACAGTATACGTATTTATACAGTAGTGCAGCTCCGTGTTAAATGCCTTATGAGAAAGTGTTGGTCAGTGACTGTAGCAATTCGAATGGCAATCAAGGAATACTAGTCGTATGCCACCTTACAATTCTGAATATGTATTAATATGATGTATAGCATCAATCTGCTAAATCTAACCAAAAGTAAATGTTTTTTATATATATTTTAATTTCCTTAAGCCTCAAACTAAAAGTAAAGTAGAAGTTTTGAACAATTTTTAAGGAAAGAAATGATTTAAATCTAATAAATGTTGAGAATGAATAGAAATGAATAGAATGAAATCTCTTTCTTTCTTTCTTTCTCTGTCACTGAGGTATAATATAGGTTTGAGACGAAGGAACAAGGGAGATATCATACTTTGTATATAAATTCCTTTATGATTGGTTGTTCAAAACATTAAAAAAAATCCAAAATAATATCTGGTTCACAAATGGCAATTTTTTCTCTCCAACTAAAATACATTGGATTTAATAAACTATGGCCTACAAATCAAAGTGTTATTTATCTGCTTAATATATTTTTATTCACATATTTGCAACCAAAATTTGTTGGATAATGCCAGTGTGCCTTAAGTCATAACAGTGCCTTCTTACTGGCGCTGGCCGCGCTACAACAGTTTGAATTCCACCAAGGGATTAGAGGGTGTTGCAGTTTACCATTTTGGGAATTGCAATTGAAGCAGAAAAGAGTATAGTATAGCTACTTGAATGTGCAACCATTCTGTCCACATTGTTGAAAGGGTCATTTGACAGGTTGATTTTTCAAGTTATGGTGAATCGGCCTCACAAGATGGTTGATGTCACTCAGCCCTGTGGCCTGGACACGCTTAAAATTGACTGATCCTCCAAATTCCGACCACCTACCCCAATTCCTGTGACTTGCTCTGAGCTCTCTCTTAGCCTATCAAGCAGTGCTCAGGAGGAGTCTGCCTTCGAGGAAACCTCTGCCAGGGTGGACACTTGCCCCTTTGAGTAGCAAGGGCGGAAACGGAAAAAGGAAAAGAAAAGGTCCTGTTAATGATCTCTTAAACTCTTAACTGCAGCTCTCGTATCCTGGAACCTTTCTAGATTTTCTCTCTCATGGGACAAACTAAAACTCTTGTCCTGTGCCTACACTTTTTGTCTTGTTCCCCTAACCTTTCCCAGTTTTACCATAGCATATGTATTTATATACTAGTTCAGCTCAGTTCATTTTTTGGCTAGTTAGAGATGGCAGGCACATACAGTTAGGAATCCTCGTGAAGATAAAATAAAACTACGGATAGCTGCTACTGAAGTATACAGATTTGTTTGTGAAATTGCGTTTATTAAGAGCTGGTTAAAAACTTAAAAGATAATTTGTATTATTTCTTGACCTTGTGCTTTTATATTCCTAGGATTTCATGGGAAAGTCATTAAATAACACGTAAAATTACATCGAACCATCGTTTTAACCTTACTTTTGACGTGTATTGGAACATATTTCTTATGCACTAACTGAATTCTTACACTTTTCCAGTTAACACATTAACAACAATACATGTATCGAAAGGAGGGCACTGTTCTGCAATTAAATGCAGCTATAATGAGAAAAAACATTAGTTATGTTGTTTTTACTTGTCCAATAGACCTAGAATTTTGGAATCTTTATTATTATCTCCTAAATATCCTTATTTACTGCTTAGATTACTTACATATCTTGATATTTCCATGAACAGTATTGAAAAAACATGTTCTTCCTCATGATTCCGCTATTCATTTCAAGAAAGAGAGAAGAGAGAGCGAGAGGGAGAGCGAGACAGAGCGCGCGAGAGAGCGCGCGAGACGCGAGAGAGGAAGAGAGAGAGAGAGAGGAAGAGAGAGAGAGGAAGAGAGGAAGAGAGAGAGAGGAGGAGAGGAAGAGACAGAGAGAGGAAGAGAGAGAGAGGAAGAGAGAGAGAGGAAGAGAGAGAGAGGAAGAGAGAGAGAGGAAGAGAGAGAGAGGAAGAGAGAGAGAGGAAGAGAGAGAGAGGAAGAGAGAGAGAGGAAGAGAGAGAGAGGAAGAGAGAGAGAGGAAGAGAGAGAGAGGAAGAGAGAGAGGAAGAGAGAGAGAGGAAGAGAGAGAGGAAGAGAGAGAGGAAGAGAGAGAGAGGAAGAGAGAGAGGAAGAGAGAGAGAGGAAGAGAGAGAGGAAGAGAGAGAGAGGAAGAGAGAGAGAGGAAGAGAGAGAGAGGAAGAGAGAGAGAGGAAGAGAGAGAGAGGAAGAGAGAGAGAGGAAGAGAGAGAGAGGAAGAGAGAGAGAGGAAGAGAGAGAGAGGAAGAGAGAGAGAGGAAGAGAGAGAGAGAGGAAGAGAGAGAGAGAAAGGAAGAGAGAGAGAGAGAGGAAGAGAGAGAGAGAGGAAGAGAGAGGAAGAGAGGAAGAGAGAGGAAGAGAGAGAGAGAGGAAGAGAGAGAGAGAGAGAGGAAGAGAGAGAGAGAAAGACCCTAAATTGTAATATATTCACAAAATAAAAAATAAAATAAAAGATGGAAGTTGTTTAATCTCCATGCCCCATGGAGTCCAACATGCGGACACCACACTGGGGTGCCAGGGTTGACATCATGGAAATACAGTGGAGGACGACACAGCGCTGCCCTGCTGTGGCTCCCCCTGAGGCTCCCCATTCAGTCAAAGACCTATACTGCTTGTCATCATTTATGGCCAATGGACATTCAAGACGACAAAAGAAAGACTTCAGACACAATAAATGAAAGAACCTCATGTGCCAGTCACATGGTTTCCTGTTGCTACTGCACATCTAAGCTATCGAGTTTGGCAGGCAGTATAGTAAAGGCTATTGACCGGATGTGTATTAGCTACCAACAGTCCATCTAGAAGAGACAAATTCCAAAAGTTGTGTATTGTTGCATGCAATACATACCTACATGCAGTCACCACAACTTGCCATGTTTGCACAACCAAGAGCTACACCAAGCCTACTCCCGAGATTCCAATGTCATGGTGGCATACAAATGAGTAAGCAAAAACTCTTCAAACCCTTGATTACCTATTCCCTTCGACACCAAGCACGGCAATCACATACGTAAGGGTTCAGCATACAGAGAGGGCTAGTGAAGAAAAAGGATGGTATAAGAATAAAGGTGATATGAAATGGAGAACAAGAGAATGGAAGATGTTGAAAGAAACATGTGAGCTTCCTCTGCATCACCCCCCCCCCCATCCCTCAGAATGTAGACTGACCCACTTTGATGAGGATAGGTAATTGGAAATTTATTATTTCTAGCAAATTAATTTAAGATTTCTCACATTCTATTACATTAGAATTGCCAAAAATGTTGATTTAATTTGTTTATTTTGCTCACCTTTCATCACATATTCATTTTCATTAGAACCTGGGAAATCCATTGCTCCAAACAAGTTATTCAATAATTCTGAAGCAAGTGGTGCCAGCTCTTCTCCTTTAATCCTAAAATAAATAGAATAAATATATATATACTTATATGTATAAATTTCACAAGCAAATTGGCAGCTTCAATTGGTAAATTTATCCTGTTATAAATTTCTTACATAAGACTTCCGTCAGTTTCTCGTTTTGCCAAAATTTTCTCTATGGCACATGCTGCGTATGTATGAACCACTTGATTACTTGCTTTGAGATGACTGACTAAGTGAGGAAGTGATCCAACAACCATTTCCCTTGGCAGAAGTGTTCGGAAAATCATAACATACTTGATTGCATCAGCCTTCAGCACAGGCAGGGTGTTGACTGAAAAAATAGGAATGATATAACAATGATAATAACACATGCTTAAAGTAGAGTGCTTTTATCTGTTCAGTATCTTATAATTTCTTAAATTTCTTACCATCACCCTTCTGGAGTTCTGGCAAAATATGCTGAGATGCGAACTCGTGAAGATTTACCAACTCGCTTGACTGAGTAATGCCATGCCTCTGAGTTTGTCCTTTTGCTGCTAACGATGTTACAAGATACACAGCTGCATCTTTACTTGTCCAATTCTGAGAAGGATTCTCTGCATATTTTTGCAACATTACCTACAAAAGAGATGCACCTAAAATAGCATGCTTGAGTTTTTAAAAAATTTATTCAGGAGAAATCATTTTTCAATACGCAGTAAATAAATAAAATATTTGAAGTTTTCACATGCACAAGCGAGTATTTGGCACACCTTCATTCATACATAATTCCTGATATGTTAATAATAATGAACAGTATGATAATTAAAAGGAGTCAATATTAAAAATAATTCAATCTCTGTTAAAAAAATTAATATTTTGTAACAATATTTTAAACATTTTTATTCAATATCTTTATTCAAAATACACGTAGTTTTATTTTTAATCCAATTATTATACTTTGTTCATTCATTTTTTTGGAAATTATAATTTTATTCAAAATTTATTACATTCTGCTTTTACATCTACAATTCTTGTAATGAATAACATTAAGATGAAAAGTTTCATACAAATAATTTGAAGTTTTTAGTTATGTTAAGCAAATGTAATCCAACACATGATCAGTGACATGCATCATTGAAAACAATTCAGCTCGAGGTTCCTACTTCAAACTTTAATCCAAAATTAACATTGGTACTTGATAAATTTTACCTGAAGTTACAAAAATAGAATAATAATAATAATAATAATAATAATAATAATAATGATGATAATAAAATTAATAATACTGAAACCCTGTACAGTGTCTGGGGATTTTAATAGAATAGCACTATGGAAACGCTCCCCTCCCACACATTCAAGTCCCCTCCCACACAAGAGTTCAACCCAAAAATTCCATGGGCTCCTCTATGATAATGTGAACCTTCTCGTTTATTAGTCACCTACGTCATTATTATTTGGACTTTATATGGTCGTAAGGGACTTTCATTAAGAATGTATAAGTGTGAAAAACGTAACTGTAAAACGCATATCTGAATCGGTAGCATGGGAAGTATTGAAATTTATCCGGGATTTACAAAACACAACGTATAAACAGAGTTTCATTGTAATTTAGAAGAACAGATTTTATTCAGAGGAACAATCTCTGTCTTCAATACTGTAGTTCCAGGAAGAGTCAAAAAAACTTTTGAAATTTTGCAATTTTTGAAAATTCAGAAAAACAAAACGGTGATATGTGTTGTTTTTTTAAGCATCCTTTACGCTATCTGACAAGAAAGATTAATAAAAAAAATTTGCAGCTGTTTTTTAGAAAAATTTGAAAATGTCCTTAACCCTTCTGCGTGGGATGCCATGTCCTGTACGCACCAGTCCTTTCACTTCTATTTCAGGGTGCCGTGTCAGGTACGCAAAGGGCCTCTCCCTTTTCTCGTGGGATGACGTGTACGAACGTTTTGGGGCTATTCCTTTCACTCGCGGTTTGCCGTGTCTGACACGGAAAGTTTGTTTAGTTCCATTACAACCGTTGTTGCCCACACTTGTCTTAATGCTAGTACGCATTTTTTTAGGTGCTTACCTGTAAAGACATTTTTTGTATTATTTTGTTATATTTCTACCAATTTTAAGTGTATCAGTCATTAATTTTTGTGCTCGCACCTGCTTAGAAGAATGTCGAAACGATTTGGTTTGACAGATGCAGCAATTGAGGAGGAACTTTTGTTGGAGAGTGATGATGACTTCAATGATTCAGTGTTCTAGCGACTCGGATGTTTTGTTAGAAGACGAAGACAACTTGGATGTGACATACAATGCTAACAGTAATCCTGTGTCTAATGCGTTTATTTGGGAAGACATGAACAATTATGGAGGCAAGAGAGAAACTTTTATTAGTGAACACGGACCGCAAAATGAAGTTCGCCCCACAGTGAATGTATTATCTTTGTTTAAACTGTTTTTTAATTTAGATTTAATTTCAATGATTGTTCACGAGACAAACCGCTGAACAGTTTATGATAAATCGGGGAATGCTTTTTCCATTCCGTTCCAGAGTGAGAGACTAGCAACCTGTAAGTGTTGATGAAATATACATTGTAATCGCTATGTTTATGTTAATGGGAATTGTGCAAAAGCCTACAATTCGATATTATTTTTCGAGAAATTCTGCCATAAGCACTCCAATATTTTCATCAGTAATGTCCTTAGACCGTTTTGAATCAATATGTAGGTTTCTTCACTTTGTTGACAACGAGAAAAGAAGCTCTTTTGAAGGCCCAAAAAAACTTTTTAAAATTTACCCTGTTCTACATCATTTAAATGAAAAATTTGAAATGTATTATTTGCCTGGGCAGAATATTTCCATCGATGAATCATTAACATTGTGGAAGGGCCGCTTATCATTTAAGCAGTACATTCCTCTAATAGCTGCCAAGTTTGGTATTAAAACTTTTGAATTGTGCGAATCTGCTACAGGCTATTTATGGTCATTTATTGTTTATACTGGCAAAGACACTGATGTAAGCTCATCTACAGCTGGAAAGTGTGACAGCAAAACCAGTGAAATTGTGATGCAATTAGTTTCCACGTTGCTGAATAAGGGGCACACGTTGTGGATGGGCAATTATTACAATTCCCAAACGTTAGCAGCAACACTGAAGAACCACCATACGGATTGCATAGGAACTCTTCGATTAAATAGAAAGAATGTTCCCAAGTACGTGAAGGAAACGAAATTGAAACGCGGTGAACATGTTGCTCAGTGTTCAGGTTCTTTATCAATAATAAAATGGATGGGCAAAAAACCTGTAACAATGATTAGTACTTACCACAAAAACGAATTTAAATCAGTTAAAACAAAATCTAAAAAGATATGCAGAAGTCAATTTGTGTTATAGATTACAATAAGTCCATGGGAGGAGTAGACCTAAAAGATCAATATCTGCAAACATATTTAATGGAAAGGAAGAAGACAAAAAATGGAACGTAAAAATGTTCAAGAGATTACCGAATGTGACTGTGTTAAATTCTTTAATTATCTGGAAAGCTAGCAATCCAAATGATAAAATTGATACACTTAAATTTCGCGTGGATCTGGTAGAGAAATTATTTTTGGCACACTCAACAGAGGAAGAAAGGGCCTATTGCATTAGAAAACAATGTACGTCTTACAGGGAGACACTTCATAGAAAAAATTCCTCCTGTAGGCAATAAAGCAAGACCACAGAAATGGTGCGGTTTGCCAGAGCAAGGGAAAAAGACGAGAACCTTGTTACTGGTGTCCAGACTGTAAAGTGGGATTGTGTCTGGAGAATTGTTTTAAAGAATACCACACCAAAGAAAATTACTAAGATTTGCGCATTTGTATGCACCAATTTTGTATAAGTTAGCTTAACAATAATTGTTTAAGAATCTTTTTTTTGTAGTTTAATTAACTGTTTTTATGAATAAATATATAATATATTATATCATATATTGTGTAGATATTGAATATTTATTTCCTCCTGCTATATCATTTTTGCCTAAACAAATATTTCATAAAGCAAAAGTAAGTGTCCAGCTGAATGAAGCATGCCAAATGTGCTGTCGCCTGCGGAACTCCCCCGCGGCAGGGTGCGCCCAGCCGCTTGCTGGCCTCCGCGGGCAGGTAGGCCGGGCCCTTTTCCATGTCCGCAGTAGAATGACGTGGCGCAGGTTTAACATCCCACGCGGAAGGGTTAA
>BLKR01016306.1:0-31762 GCA_011170035.1 Teleogryllus occipitalis | reverse complement strand
ATAGATCACCAGTTTCAATTAAAGCACCCAAATCATCAATAATAGTAACAGGCTCACGTTGAGCACAAGGGCCTCAATTGACCATCATCTGTTGAATTAAAGCTCCAGTGGATCGCTTACACCTGTTGCACATAGATCACCAGTTTCAATTAAAGCACCAAATTCTCAATGATAGTAACAGTCTCACGTTGAACACAAGAGTCTCTTTCACAGCTTCAGAGTTTTATTCAGAGCTCCAAAGCCTCCATTGGGCATTAGGATTTTAATTGAAGCTCTTCTTAATAGCACCAGTAGCTCACTTACACCAGTCGCACATACACCTCCAGTACCAATTAAAGCTCCACATTCTTGCTAACAGCACCAGTCTCACGTTGATCGCTAGAGCCTCATTGAGAGCTCCAGTCTCAATTGAGCATCAGCATTTTAATTAGAGCTTTAAAACTCATTAGAGCACCAGCCACCCACACCATCGCACATAGAGCAGCATTCTCATTTAGAGCACCAAATTCTTACAGCACCATTGTATGACGGTGAGCACCAAGGTCTCATTTACTCGTAGTATCACTAGAGTACTAGAGGTTCACCTACAGCCCCATACTCTCACAATACAAACTCGGTAAGAGAATCCGCACCTCTATTAGAGCATCAAAGTCTCAAGTGCGACAGTACCAGTGACATACCTACAGTACAAACTTTACACCACAGAACTAGCACTAGGTACTCATTCAGATCACCAGAATTTAGTCTACAAAACCAAGAGTTGGTTTCAAGAGCACCAAAACTTCTTGTCTGCACCGCACGTAATTTTAAACTATCCTAATGCAGGTGGTACCGTGTAAATATTGTAAACTTCCAGGGCAAATATTTTCACTTTTTTAACAATAAAGAGAGGCGGCTTATCTCATATACCGAACAAGTGACCTTTTTGGCATCGTGAACCATTTCAGTAGGCAACTCTACTTGCTCTGAGGCCCTGGTGGTAGAAACACCAACTCTCAGCCACATCCTGAGGGTTGGGAATGGAGTTAGTCATTTTATTGTTCAGGTTTGATTGATTCATTGATTGGTTATTTCGTGTTTCCGGGCGCGTCAACGGCTAAGTTCATTATTCCCTTAATTGTAATGCATGTTTTTCCTCAGATGGCAGTGACCTTACGCTGGATGGCGGCGCCGACCTGCACGTTGGCTAGCGGGGCTTTCCCCAATAGGGTATCTCCCACCAGCGTAGAACCGGCCAGACCGGGACAAGCACTGAGCTCCTGACTAGTCTCCCGACATACGTTGCAGTGTACTGTATGCAAGTGTAAGAGTAAGTAAGGGGTGAGGAAAGGACCAGGAACGCGAAGGAAATAATCCATGGCCCATGGCCCGTTTGTCAGGGTATCGCTTCGGCATTCACCTACTGTTGTTCGGAGAAACCACGGAAAACTACCGATCAGAGCAGGCGGCTGATCGTATTATCCTGCAGACAGCGATTGAATTCGACCTTGTAATCTAGCTAGTATTGAAAATCCCTTGTGACTCGAACCCTAGTTCCTCTTTGTCAGAGGCATTGCAGTGACATCAATTGAGTCCCCGTGTCATCTAAGCCAATTTGTTCATCTTTGACTGCGACGCACTGACATTGCCGTATCTGCCTTTTTCTGGCATTCACCATACCTCAGACACGTCACTCCGAGAAATGTTGCAGTCGGTGAAAGATCAATTGCTCGTCGGGGAAGAGTTCTCAGAAAATTCATTTGTGTAACTTCGTTGTATGAGATTCCGCACCACATGTTCATAGCCAAGTCTTTGATCCCGCCCCGTGGGAGTCGCTGTTTCGTATTCAATCGCTGTGTGGAGGAGAATTCTAGTGGCTGTCTGCACTGATCAGTAGTTTTCCGTGGTTTCTCCAATCGACACCACGTGAATAACGGAGCAGTACCCTAACAAACGGGCCAGGGACCGCGCGCGATCTTTCCTTCCCCTTCCTTATCCTATCCTCAGCCCTTACACACACACACACATGCACTACACTACCATACATGTCGGGAGACTAGTCATGAGCTTAGGGCTTGTACCACATTTAGTCTCCCGACTAGACTACCACACGTCTAAGCCCTTCTCCTGGGAGATACCTGGTTAGGTAAACCCTGTAATACGACGCAAAAGGCCGCACCGGAACTCGCCATCCAGCGGGGGAAGATCACTGCCACACCCGCGATAAACATATGTTAATTTTACGGGACCAATGACATCGGCAGAAGCGCCTGGAAATACCAGTCAATCAATCAATGCTCCGCTGTGATGCCGACGTTTCGACCGTCATTTTCCTCAGGGATGTGAGTCACTTATGGCCTGAAGAAGGCAACGATCATACGGTCGAATCATACGCCCGTTTCGCAGCCTTGGACGCGGCTTCGCCAGAAGCACCAAAATCATTCTCGCCACTAGAAGCGTGACACATTTATGCTGAAGGCAGTGGGCACGGGTGAGCGTGTCTTGTCACGAGAGGCTTCTCCCATTTAATGGTGGGGTGTGCGCGTGTCTCGCCACGAGAAGCTTGTCCCATTTATTCTGAAGGCAATGCTCTCGTGTGAGCGTGTCTCACCACGAGAAGCTTGTCACATTTATTCTGAGGGCAATGCTCACGTGTGAGCGTGTCTCACCACGAGAAGCTTGTCACATTTATTCTGAAGGCAATGCTCTCGTGTGAGCGTGTCTCGCCACGAGAAACTTGTCTCATTTATTCGGAAGGCAATGCTCTCGTGTGAGCGTGTCTCACCACGAGAAGCTTGTCACATTTATTCTGAGGGCAATGCTCTCGTGTGAGCGTGTCTCGCCACGAGAAACTTGTCTCATTTATTCGGAAGGCAATGCTCTCGTGTGAGCGTGTCTCACCACGAGAAGCTTGTCACATTTATTCTGAGGGCAATGCTCTCGTGTGAGCGTGTCTCGCCACGAGAAACTTGTCTCATTTATTCGGAAGGCAATGCTCTCGTGTGAGCGTGTATCGCCACGAGAAGCTTGTCTCATTTATTCTGAAGGCAATGCTCACGTGTGAGCGTGTCTCACCACGAGAAGCTTGTCACATTTATTCTGAAGGCAATGCTCTCGTGTGAGCGTGTATCGCCACGAGAAGCTTGTCTCATTTATTCTGAAGACAATGCTCCGTGAGCGTGTCTCACCACGAGAAGCTTTGTCACATTTATTCTGAAGGCAATGCTCTCGTGTGAGCGTGTCTCACCACGAGATGCTTGTCACATTTATTCTGGTGGTTAGCAATGCTCTCGTGTGAGCGTGTCTCGCCACGAGAAGCTTGTCATACATTTATTCTGATAAGTAAATGCTCTCGTGTGTGTGAGCGTGTCTCACCACGAGATGCTTGTCACATTTATTCTGAAGGCAAGGCTCTCGTGTGAGCGTGTCTCGCCACGAGAAGCTTGTCACATTTATTCTGAAGGCAATGCTCACGTGTAAGCGTGTCTCACCACGAGATGCTTGTCACATTTATTCTGAAGGCAAGGCTCTCGTGTGAGCGTGTCTCGCCACGAGAAGCTTGTCACATTTATTCTGAAGGCAATGCTCACGTGTGAGCGTGTCTCACCACGAGATGCTTGTCACATTTATTCTGAAGGCAATGCTCTCGTGTGAGCGTGTCTCGCCACGAGAAGCTTGTCACATTTATTCTGAAGGCAGTGAGAAGCTTGTCACATTTAGTGGACCGGGGGGAGCATGTCTCACCACTAGAAGCTTTCCCATTTATTGTGAAGGCAGTGCGAAGCTTGTCACATTTAGGCGTGGTGTGCGCGCGCACGCGGCCGTGCGCAGTGATCCTGCTGTGCTGCTGCGTGCGCTTCCGCATCCCGCGCACCAAGCAGGAGATCGAGGCGGACTTCGTGCGCAAGCGCATCGCGCGCCACTTCCGGCGCCACCTGCGCGCCATCGACAACGCGGACATGGACGACATGGACCTCCGCCAGGGTGAGCCACGGCCGCCAACCTTCTCACGCCGCCCCACACGAACACCCGCTTCAAGCGTAATGGGTCGGAGATGGGTCAGACATGGCCACGATTTACCAACGAACATGTTGTGGGAAGTTACACGTGTGAGGATGTTGTACATGTAGTGGGAAGTAACACGATAAAATTACACGATGTTACACGTGTGAGTGGGATGTTACACGTGAAGTCGCATGTGTGATATTTGCTCATGGTTATACTTGGGTTTTTCTAACGTGGCAGTTGAGGGCAGTAAATCGAAGATGGAATTCGGCACGACTTTTTGAGTCATTCTCAGTCCTGCCGCTAGAATTGTTTGATCTACAGCACTGCTCATGCGACTTCTTGCGGCAGGACCAAGAAAGACGCAAGAAGTCGTGCCGAATTCCATCTTGGAGATACTTCCCTCAGATGTCACGTTAGAAAAATCCATGTATAGTAGGCTTCACGCCGTGTTTGGCTGGTACAGGAAATCGCGTTCACTGCCTGAGAACGTGAGTTGCCAAATACTATTGGGTCAATCCATTGTAAATGATTGTTTCACCTCTGAGAAAAAGTCATATTTTATATGTAAATTCTTTTACATTTTGGCTGTTTTATAAAAAAGTGTACGTGATTCACAATGGCGAAGATTTTGTTTTAAATCGCGCGCCATTCCTCGCGTTTGTAAACATGTAAGGTTTTGTAAATTACTCAGCGCTATGTAGTTGTAGCATTGCTATAAGCAATTTAAGCTATATAGCGTTGAATTCAGTAAACTCTGTCCTACAAATGAAGTGATATTTATTTACTTCACATTTTTTATTTGAATAATATTTGCATCCAATCAGTATATCGCACATGAACATTTTTTTTTTGTTTTCAGAGAGGAACTTTTCAAAGTTGGAATATAATCATAGCCTTCATTTTTTCTCTGCTTGTGCTAACAGTGCATTTACGTAAAATATCAATGTTAAGTAGCGCACTTTTTGGATTTTGGCAAATTTTCGACTGTTATATGTAATGCTAATAGACCATATAAAACTTTGGAATTTCTCACGTAAAATATCACTATAATACCAAACTGCAGTATACCTGGGCGTGGCTTAAAAGAAAATTGACTTCCATTTCTGAACCACGTACAATATTTTTAAAAATGGTTTTGAACAACCAAAATATAAGAGAATTTATGTACACTGTATGAATTCTCTTCGAGATTGTGAGGCGACCAATTTATTTAATTATTAAAATGGAATGGCTCCATTGTATGATGAGTTATCTATCGCGGGCAAATGTCATCCGTGTAACTTCGATAGTTGCAATTTACCAACACATGTTCATTGGCAAAAAGTGGCCATACTTGTGGCCCCTACGAGCCATAACATTCATTTTGAGACATTCTGCGTAGCAATAAGTAGATATTATAAGCAATAGAAGGTAGTGTTTAGATTGAGAAGCTTACAGTTCACTCAAATTGATGCACGACTCGTCTTCTTTGTGGAAAAAATCGGTTCACTTCAACGAGATCTTGGTGAATGACAACACGAACCCTCCAGCAGAATTGCGTCCCTTATAACCTAACGCTTTTGAGGCGCATTTGACGCTTCGCTACGTGTGCCCAAGTTGATGACGAGGCTCCAATCTTCTCCATACGCTATTATCACAAAATATTCGCGAGCTTGTCGAATGCCCAAATTCCAACTCATTTTACGTCAAAATCTTTTTTTGTTATAAGGACATTTGCACTTTACTAGAAAAAACAAACAAAACGACTTGTATATATATATATATATATATATATATATATATATATATAATATATTTATTACGACTTTTAATCGAGGAAGCATATGATAAGCAATTGATTGTAAAATAGTCTGAAAATTATCCTTTTGGAATTTCTTGATGTGTTGACACGACAAAAACAACCACGCACACTTGAACAATAAAAACTGAAAGCTCCTGGAAACCGCGAATTCCCGTCTCTCGTTCTTCCCTTTCGTTCACCGATCTCGCGGAGTCGGGTTTCCTGCATTTAATTTGAGTGAATCTACGCAAGGGTCAGCCACGCCTACCTGGCACCTAGGGATGGCAACGAAGCACAATTCGCACTGCATCCCTCTTACAAAGACTAAGAGGGGAGTGGTAGCTATGGGCAACCCATGTAAACAAGTTTTAACCAATACTCTGAAGCAGTGGTTGGAAAACTTTCAGATTTTGCGAATTAGAATTTCGTAATTTGAAATTACTCGCACCAATAACACAGTTTCTAAAAGTACGAATTCACACGAGCCACGAGATGAATGATGTATATATATATTTTTATTAATATATTGATGGGTCTAATAAAATTTGTTGTTGGCGACACAAAAGAATGATATAAAATGGTAATATACGCGCCCCAGAATAAATGTTACAAACTTCTAGACTACGTAGGAGGGTAAAAATGTTCACTTTTTCCAATGAACTTTTGTTGGGGAATTCATATACCGAAGTTACAATCTACAGCATATTTGTTGGCAACTTAGCGTGAACTGGTGTTAAGCGGGTCACGTTCTGACATAGTCAAAGGGAATTCATGGACGCGTCAAGCACGAGTTGATGCTGAGTTGCAAATGACAGTTGCAAACACCAGTTGATGTTGTGTTGAGGGGCAAATGTCACACATATAATTTGGTGCTGGTTGAGTGGTATAACGTTTAGCGTATTGGGCTGTTACACCAAATTTTGCGGGTTCAAATACGATCGAAGCCATGACTTTTTAATGGCGGAAAAATCCTTCTTATGCCTTCCATGGAGAGGAAAGTAAAGCGGACTGTCCCATGTAGTAGATTCTCTACTTGTTAAAGATCCTCAAGCCTAAAAACAAGACTCTGGACTAACTCTGTTTCGTCGCGTGTTACCTTCTTTTTTCGCCAGATGGGGAAAGGTGCGTAACGAATTTGGCATGGTCAGGCGGAAGAGCAGGCCTGATTGCCTGAGTCTCGCCACGTAAAATAAAGTATCATTGTTTTGAATTGAATTTGTCGTTTCCCACCATATGCTTATTGGCAAAAAGTGATTATCTTTGACCCCAATGACTTAGAAGTTTGTAACATTTATTCTGAGACACTTTTTTTAATGAACTCAGTGAATTTAAATTATATCGGAATGTCTTGTCGGGATATTAAAATTCTGTCGACCTCTGCTGTATTGTCATGTGACACTTTGCTATGTTAGATTGTTGGGATATGATCAAAGGGGAATTAAATGACAAGGATTTATTTTCTTTGAATTCTAAATTATTCAAATTTATGCAAGTAAAAAGATGTATTATTTAGAAAACAGTCCAATTCTATCTAGTAATTACTTTGAAATGACTAATGACATCAATATGTTTCTCGTCAACATGAAAATATACAGATATATCGTTGCCATCTCTCATTTTGGGTTGCTCTCTGTTGTTTTACATAGTTTCGCAAAAAGCTTGAAGTAGTGTTAGTGCCAGAGCCTATAACCTCTATTACGTCACAACCCCACCATCCTACGCTAAACTGCATTGCATGGATGAAGTCAAAATCCACTAGATGAGAATCGTGTCCTCCGTCCTGAAGTTCAATGCTGAGTAATGTCAGAAATTTAACTAGCTAATTTTGTTTTACACTTGACTGTTCTGACAGTGTACTATGATAGGTGCCGATAATTGTGAATGGAAATTGAATTAAATCAAAACCTTGGCACAATTGTAATTTTTTACAAAAAGGCAATTATTTGAGTGACAATAAGATCTTGAATAAAGCAGGAGAGCTATTTTTCAACCGAATTTAAAGAATTAGTATTAACATTAGCATTTAATTTCTTTTCAGACATGTTTAAATTTGTTTATATTACTGATAGGTGATTTTCGTGATAATTCCACCATAATATAATTACGATCTAATGTTATTTTCTTCTTCAGACATGTCAGCTTTGAATTGAGCTTTCGTAATGATAATATTGATAGATGCTGATAATATTGATAGATGTCCACCTCCACACGTGATAAGGAAACAGAGTGATAGCACCCTACGTTAATGTAAAATGTCTATTGAATGTTAATGTCTATTGAATTTTTCATGGGCAAATCAAAAAGTAATTGAGCAGGAGCTCTTTCAATTTATTCCGTCGCCTGATACACTGATACACATTAAGAAGGCACTAGTCTTCATTACTTCACAGCATAATCCCTTTCTTGTTACGCATCTGTTCTACTCATCAGTGCTTTTGCACATTTGTTCCATCTGCAGACCAAGATATCGATGCAGGGTATGAGGATGGGTGAAGGCAACGCATGTAAGAATCGAATCCGAGGAATCGACAATTCATGAATTTACGTCCGGAACGCATACTACACTTCCACATCGATTTTGAATTGCCCACTACTCAAGTGCTTCTTCATTGACCCGAAGAAATGAAAATAAATTTTTAAACCTAATTTTTTCCTGCTCAGCTTACACGATACATGAAGAGTTTGAAGCTTAGAGGGCCTATTTCATTCACCAATGTGCATTACTTAGGGGGCAGATTTTGATGACCTAAAACATCGCCAAAAATGATCAATAAAATGTTCTTAAAATGCTTTAAAATGCCCTTAAACGAAAGAAAAATGACGTAAAAAGTATGATAAAAAACCGTTCGGATGAACAACTCAAGCTCTTGGATACGTTACCTGATGTAATCGAGGCTTCTTCGAGTGAACTCAGCTTGTAAACTTTTGGTTTGGACTGTTCTTTACAAGGAAATCTCTGTCTTTAGTTATCCCGAAATCGGTCGAACCGGGAATGGCGCTGATATACGTCACAAACACTACATACTTACCAAGGCTGTCAAAACAATTTCTGAGCGAACAATTCGAATAGGCTACTGAGTAATTCTGTGAAGAACATTTGTTGTACCTGTAAATTTTATTTAAAGCAAGTACCATTAAAAATGTCATTAAAATCGATGAAGTCTGTAAAAAATGTGTTAAAACTGACGGAAAAAAGTAAAAATACGACTTATTAGTGAAATCGACAAAAATTCAAAATTATAACCAATAAAAATGGGTCATTTCCTTTTGTCATAACATCAAATGAATTTGTAAACTAATTTCGCCATTTTGTAAGCGTCCTTTGTTTTATTCATGCAAAAAATTATAGAAAACATTTGGCGCGGTTTTTGAGATTTTTTAATAATTTATATTAACTCCAAAAAGAAATTTCTCGAGTACTACTGGTTTTTCAATTAATTGCACATGACCCTTTTGAAAGACCTGATTTTTTAGAATAGATTTTATTTAAAACAAAAATCCCTTTGATTAATATTGTACTTTGCCAGTGTTAACTTTCTGCAAATTTCGAAAATTGAGAGAGTTTGCGGGAAATAGGACTAGCGCAAATATTTTTACTACCCTCTGGTACAAATGTGGTGAAAATTTAAAGAAAAAAAATTAACAACAGGATTTATCCATTTTTTCGTTACCAGAGCCCGGCACTAAGAGTTTTTCTGGCGAAAATTCGCCTTTTTTGGCGCACGACTACATACCTTTCTCTTCTTAGGAATAACTTCGTAAGGAGAGAAAGTAAATATTGGAGCCGTTTTTGAAAAAAATAATTGTTTAAAATATTTTTTTAAACGCCTATATTTCATAAATTGCGCAAAAATAGGCCTACTTATATTTTCGAAACATTGTACATAACATTATTTAAAGATGTGTTTTTAGGTTTGATTTTATTGAGGAAAAATTCTTTACAATATTGTAGTTGTAGGAAGCCGCCAAAATATTTCGAGCTTTTTTCATTTTTGAAAAATTAGAGATTCCAACGAATATTAGATTCACGTCATTCTTTTAAGCGTCCTGTGCGCTATCTGAGAGCAGAGTTCAATGAAAAAAATTTGATTCAAAATTTGTGAGAAAATTTAAAAATTGTTGAGGCTCTTTGTACGGCATCCCCCAAAATCGCAATCCGTTTCAAACTCGCAGGATCTGGAGTTCGTGTAGATCGTTCGGGGAATACTAGCTTTGAAGAAAATCGTCTAAACGTTTTAGGCGCTAACGTGGACCAGAGATAGAAGGAGAGACAGACGTTTTGCCGTCATTCGATTGTTAGGTATAAGGAGACACAACCATGAATTCTGAATCTGTAAGAGGGGTTAATTTACGAAACATAGGAACACTATTTATCTACTTTTTTGTTACCAGGGCCCGGTACTAGGAGCTTTCCTGTCGAAAAATTGTCGCTTTCCAGCTTTACCCTTCTTAAGAAGTGAGGGAAGTAAGTAAAAGCTGACATTTTCCCCTCAGATTGCTTCAGTTCGTTTTCACGTCGCTTAAATACGGGCGTTGTTTAAAACTCGATCAAAGTAAATTTTATGATAGCTGTCATTTAAAAAACCCTTTTTACGTATTCTCTCAAACATCACAGCAAATATTTTATTTGGTATTTACATTCAGAAGAAGAAAATATGTCAGGACTTTTCTCCCTTCGTTCCTTTGATAAAACACTCCTGGTAGAATTTCCGTCCCTTTGCTGGCCCTTTTTGTTTGCGAAGTCGCGGCTGTTGATGGCCGAGAAAGTCTCACTGGAACCATCACCACAAATTACGCGTGCTGTCAGCTCTAAGTGAGAAGGATTTTTTCGTGCAACAACAATACACTTGTGAAGAGGAAGTCAGGTAACTTTCGGCACTGTGTCTCAAGGTCCCAATTGAGTCACCAAAACTTTTCTCCTCCTAATGATGATCCGGAATCCTTAGACTTTTCAGACCTACCTGATGATGAATAGTTTTGATGGAGGGGTAATGATGATGATGATTACGCATTTTTAATGCTGATGAAGCACACTGAACATGAGAAAAGCTATTGTTTCTCCACCACAATTCTATTTGTACCGGTTGCAGACATAACTGGCACCATTCGCTGTCTCTGCCGTGGTGAAAAATTCAAGCAGGAGGGGATAGATTAGCATCCCACGAAAACCAGTTACTTTCATTTTTTCGGGTCGTTGAAGGAGTCAAGAAAGGAAATTGGGAAATGACTGCAAAACAAAAGTGCAAGTTGAACATGTCTTCCGGGCGTGATCTTGAGTTCTTCCATCTTGGCCTTAATGCCTAGTGGAGCAAATGTTTGGACAAGCACACTAAGTAGCGAAGGAAAGAGTAGTAGTGTCTTCCCAATGTGTATTGGTGCGTGGAGCTGTGTAGTTAATCTGTGTCCACGAGAGCTCTTGTTTTATTGCTTTTTTATCCGCCTTCGCTCATAACAGCAGTACTGCGGACGGAGAACTGCGTAGTCTTCTAGTGGATTTGATTGTGTGTGAAACGTGAAATATTTATGTGGAAGGAGTCTAAATTATATCAAAAATAAAGGAAAGTATGTTTTTTATCACATCTAGTGTCTTACTTTCTAACTCTGCTTATCACTATCTTAGCTTCGGAAATAAAGATTAAGTTGAAAATAGATTGTTAATTAGAATTTTAGAAATTTTACGAATTATATTATAATAGGGATGAGGGACGAGGGACATGTAGAGGGCATTTCTTGAGGGACGAGGGACCTGTGAAGCCGAAATAACACAGACAAACAAACCTCTTTGTAAAGCTAAGATTCATTGAAGGAGATCTCTTCACTATTAGCGTTCACTATTGTGCTCCTAGTTTTCATCATGATGCTCATGAGCTTTAAAAAGGAACGTTATCTTTATATCTAGTAAAATACCGGAAATAAGACTGTAATACCTTACAATGGAGAATTATACTGGTAAATATTAGAATAAATTTCATTATTTCCCATCTCGATCAGGTTTTTCGTCCAGTTTCCCTGATCCATTGAGCAAATGCTGAGATAGCCCTTGTTTTGCTTCTGGACATAAATGTAACTTCATTTTCTGTGCACGTCTTCTAGAATTCAGTGGGAAATACAATTATTCAAATTATCGTTTCCATGTTGTCGCGGCAGGAAGTAATAAGAGCCAAAATTTATTGCTTATTTATCTCTGAAAATAGATTTTATTACATGGGAGTTTTTTTGTTGTTTTTTTCTCCCTTTCAAAATTCAAAATTTATTGCTTATTTACCCTTGAAAATAGATTTTTTTACATGGGAGTTTTTTTGTTTGTTTTTTTCTCCCTTTCAAAATTCAGCATTTATTGCTTGTTTATCCTTGAAAATAGATTTTATTACATGGGAGTTTTTTTTCTCCCTTTCAAAAATTCAAAATTTAAGTAGAATATGACTTAGTGTAGGGATCACAGAATTTTGAAAATGTGCACACAATTCACTTTTCCCCATAGCACGTCATACGCAGTTTTTAACTGTTTTTTTGACGTAAAATAAATAAATAAATAAATAAATATTTCCAAGACGTAAAAGGATTAAAATTCTTTTCTCTGAATTTTTCATGTTTCACTAATTCATTTCGCGTATATTAAAATTAATTGTAACCAGATTATCTACGCAGCAAATGGTGGTGAAATGGTGATGCTCGAATAAAACACATGGTGATGTTCGAATAAAATCTCAGGACAGTTGAGTAAACAAAATTCACATTGGAAGGAATTCTTTGCTATAGATGTAATAGGGGTCGGGTGCTAAATACTGTCTCATTCTTTAAATCCGCTTTTCACAAAAAGCTAATATGATGAAACATACTGTAAAAACCGACTAAATACAGGAAAACCAAACTTTGTTATCGGAACATTTTCGGGATAATCACTCCACTGGGGAAACTTCTAATATTTTGAAAGAACCAATTTATAACCGAATTATGAAACGAAATATCAAAATGTTGGTCACGAAGATTATTTTTATATATAGCTAATAAACCTAAATTGGTTATAAAATTATTAATTAATATGGATTTCGCAAAAAATGGTTTGATAAAGCATTCATAGTATGATTCTATTTAATATTCCAAATGAAAATTTTTTCAATCGACACACGAAAATTAATTCGTTAGATTAGTAATCCGCGTAATTCAATATTTCTTACAGAAGACGTTATTTGAGATCATTTCGATTCCCTTAGTGAGCGTTAAATGTCAGTTTTTAAACGGGCTTATATACGCCTCTTATATCATATCACCCCTTGAGTGTTAAAAGCTGTATTTTCCATTGTTGTCAAAATTTGACATAAACACTTTCTATTGAAGAGATCAGGATAGGTTTAGAGAAAGTCGGAAATGTAATCTAAAATTGGAAAATCAAACACAGACTTGAATGCCATATCCTTTTTTGGAATCTTCTGATACTACACAAAATTATTTTCCCAGAAGCGAAACATTATTACCATGATTTAAAAAAGTACAATTTGAATAACGAATGAGAACTATTTGACCTTAAAGAAAGCATAAAATCATTAATTGCATTGTTCAAGTAAAACATTTTCTTTCTGAAGTGTTTATCAGGAAAAGAACATTGTAGGACACTTTCTGAAAATCATTAGGTCTTTGTCTTTAAAGAGATGTAACGGACTGATATCATAAACTATATATTACTATTCGTTTATTGACCTGATTAAATAAAATCCATACCACATCTACATGTATTAGTTAACATTTCCTGCGTGGATATTCTGAGCTAAGTTGTAGATCTGCACCAAATGCTTGCAAATAGTCACACTAAGTAGTTGCACATAATGAAACGTACACGGACAAAGCGTGTTTGCCTGTTATCAACAGTGGCGTAGTGATAGCGAAGGCAAGGTAAACATCGTCTACCCACGGAAGAAAAATACTACGAAAAGAATAATATACTGTGTATCTCAGAATACGTGTTACAAAAATTTATTCTGAGATACAATCTGGTTTCAAAGATGAGGGCAAAAGTTCGTGAGTTAGCGTTCTTGCATTTTTATGCACATAAATACTTCATTTTGTCCATAATTTTTTATTGAGTTCACATACATATTACCTTCAGCCTTTGTGGTAGAAAATAATCTTTCTCGCGCTGAAACATTTTAGTACGCTTTAATTTGACGGAGTTCTGAGAGTAGTTGTGTTTTCAGCTTCAGAAAAAAATCCCATTTCGAGTTATTCAACCAGTACATTTTTGTGGTAATCAAGATCTTAACTAGTGTAAAGCTATTTGCGGTTGACTATTTGAAAAAAATCTTGGATTGCTGCAGCGGTCTACCCATGTTTTACCTTGCCTCGCTACGCCACTGGTTACAATCGAGTTTTAGTTCCCGCCGCCGCCGCTTCTGCCGCCAGCGTCGCCGCCGCCTCCACGCCGTCTTTGCCATCAACCATGGCGCCTACTCTGCTTTCTTGCAGGGTGATGCGTAAACAAATATTTTATTAAATTAAAAAAAAACAGTTTATTACATAATAGTAAGATATAATTAAATCGTTTCTGAGTCGGTGAAAGACCAGGTTCCTCCAATATTAATTCATGTTTCACTCACAAATCTCATTAACTGCAAATCGTTAGATGCAAACAGTGCCAATTAGGACTCCTGAAACTACAAGGCCTACGAATTAGCGCATCTAGTGGATTTTGACTTCTTTGTTAAATGCATTGAATGTAAAGACACAACAGTTGAGGGCCCTAAGATCAACACATCAAAGTGTATACTTCATTTTCTACAATTTCCGGTTAAAACGCATGTGAATTTTAATCGTATGCATGTTTCACCATTGTAAAATACAAGTGAATCACTTGTAGATCTTTTTAGTAATATGAGACCACAAAATATTTTAACGTTATAGTAATACATTCAACAACATGTAAAAACATTGATCTTTACATTTTTGCGAGACTTGAAACTTAAACATAGTGACTTGCACTTAACATCCTAGACAGGCGTTTTCAACATACGTGCCAATATAGATATGTATATATTTCTGTGAATATTTAAACACGCTACACAGATATAAAATTACATAATATATTTTTAGCAATTTATTATTTATTTATTTTATATTTACCTCATCATTTACATGTGGTACACAAAGGGGATAAATTACCATCTCTATTTTTCTTTTCTTTCTTTTTGCAAAATTATGTTAGAATTAATGAAATGAAGTATTTCTATATTTGTATTCCTTTTCTGTTTATGTTTTTCATTCAGTGCGGATCTTCAAGAATGATTGATAACGTTTTTGGTGTTATTAGCCAATACGTTATTTGCCTACACTAGAACTCGAATATCACCTAGCGTGAAAAAGTGTGTTAACCTAAATAGTTCGTTTTCAAAGATTTCGTGAAGGAAGATGATGTACTTTGGTGATTCATATATTCTTTTCTTAATAAAAATATGAAAATCAATTATTTATAAATAAGATAAAAATTTAACGTTGCTCATTATTATTATTATTATTATTATTATTATTATTATTATTATTA
This sequence comes from Teleogryllus occipitalis, assembly GCA_011170035.1. Lineage (NCBI taxonomy): Eukaryota > Metazoa > Arthropoda > Insecta > Orthoptera > Gryllidae > Teleogryllus > Teleogryllus occipitalis. The sequence goes on along the minus strand of BLKR01016306.1, from coordinate 16,463 downwards.
TTATTTACGAATTCTTTATTAAGAATTAATGTCGAAATCAATTTTACAAAAAATATCTGATTCGATTCATAAGCTTTGCATACCTTAACTTTTGCTGAGAAAAGCGATGAAGGTCGCTTCTTTACACGACTAAATAAAAAGAGCATTGCTGTTGTTTGCCAAAAATACGTAAGGTAATTTTGATCGTCAACACGATTTTTTATTGTTAAAATATTTTAATCGTTTTTAATTTGGATTTTTTTCTAAATTTCTATCTTAAACACTGAGTGGACCAGCCTGGTGGCAATTGAGTAATCGAACACATGGAAAAGTGAAGGGGAAATATACTCTAAACTTAAAACGTTCTAAACTAAATTTGGGGGGAAAAAACTGGCGCGAACGTATTTGTGTTTCTTCATCCCAATAACTTTCGCTTAATGAACAGCACCCTCAAAAACAACGACAATAGTAAAACTTCACTTACACACTCACATGCATACATACACACACTACGAAATGCAGATGTTCGCCGCACATTCTCTGATTCACTAGCAAGTTACCTAATGTTTGTCCATTCACTACTCGTACCGTGTGTAAATAGTGGTCCGTTGGGTGCAAACTATTTTTTTGAGGAGGGACCTGGTGCAGGTGGCAAAAGGGAGGGAGGCGTAGCAGGCGAGGGGGAGGGGAACAAGGCAACGAGAAGATAAACAGAGGGAACATGGGTGACGTGAGGAGATCAGGGAAAAAAAGAGAACTGGGACAGAGGGGGCGAGGGGTGGTGGTGGTGAAAGGGTGGCGAGAAGTGTAATGGCGATCCTTTCAATTGTTTGGATGTGAAACCTAAAACGCGTTATTAGGGATATGTGGGCCAGAGGCGAAGAACGTACCTTCATCAGCTGGTTTCAAATCGATATCCCTTACTGGGGTCGAAAAATATTTGTGTTATCTTAAAATGCCTAATTAAACTATTAAAATTTATTATATTAATGTGTTTAAAACTGCAAAGATTTTATTAATATTGAACGACTTTGGTGGTAGCTTACGTCCAAAATTACTGTAGGGAATGAAGGGGGTCGAATAGTGACGTAGGGAGACAATGGGGACGTAGAGGTAAGGGAGGAAAGAGGGAAGGTGGCAGGGTGATGAGGAGAGGAGCGAGGGAGGTGGGAGTAGAGGAAAGTCGAGGGTGATGAGAGGAGTGGGCAGAGGGGCAAGGGAGTCATTCTTTGATGCGGGTGAGGACAAGGGCGAGTGCAATGGCGAGGGAGAGTGCAAGGGTGAGTGCAAGGTCGTGTTCAAAGGCGAGTGCAAGTGCAAGTGCAAGGGTGAGTGCAAGGGCGAGTGCAAGGTCGAGTGCAAGGTCGAGTGCAAGGTCGAGTTCAAAGGGAAGTGCAAGTGCGAGGGCAAGGGCGAGTGCAAGAGTGAGTGCAAGGGCGAGTACAAGAGGAAGTGCAAGAGCAAGTGCAAGTGCGAGTGCAAGTGCAAGGATGAGTTAAAGGGTTAGTGCGAGGGCAAGTGTAAGTGCAAGTGCAAGGGCGAGTTCAAGGATGAGTGTAAGTGCGAGTGCAAGTGCAACGGCAAGGGCGAGTGTAAGTGCAAGTGTAAGTGCAAGTGCAAGGGCGAGTGCTAAGGCGAGTGCAAGTGCGAGTCCAAGAGCGAGTACAAGAGGAAGTGCAAGAGCAAGTGTAAGTGCGAGTGCATGTGCGAGTGCAAAGGTGAAATCAAGGGCGAGTGCAAGGGCGAGCGCATGGGCGAGTGCTAGGACGAGTGCAAGGGCGAGCGCAAGGGCGAGTGCAAGAGCGAGTGCGAGGGCGAGTGCGAGGGCGAGTGCAAGGGCAAGTGCAAGGGCGAGTGCAAGGGCAAGGGCGAGTGCGAGGGCGAGGGCGAGGGCTAGTGGGTGTTTGATGAGGGGCGGCTGGCGGAGGAGCGGAGGGGAGCGCCGTGTGTTGTGCGGAAGGCGTCGGCGTCGGCGCGTGTGCGGCGGCGGCGGCGGAGGCTGAGGCGGAGGCGGCGGCGGCGTAGCGCGCCGTGCGTTGGGCGTGAGCGAGCGCGACGCGGGCGGCGCAGCGCTGGAGCGCGTGCGGGCGGAGCTGCGCGCCGCGAGCGGAGGCGGAGGCGGCGGCGGGGGCGGCGGGGACTCGGCGGCGGAGAGCCTGTCGGCGGCGCTGTCGGCCGCGGCGTCGCTCTCGTCGGTGGCCACCTCCTGCCACGGCGGCGGCGCCGCGCCCGGCCCGCAGCTCGCCACGGGGCACCGCGACCACGCAGGTGAACACGCGCACCCTCCCTGCGCCCTCGCCCTTCCCTTTACACTCGCCCTCGCTCTCACCCTTGCCCTTGCACTCGCCGTTGCACACGCCCTTGCCCTTGCTCTCGCCCTGGCCTTGGACCTTGACCTTGCTCTTGCCCTTGCTCTTGTTCTCCCCTTCGCCCTCGCCCTTGCACTCGCACATGTCCTCGCTCTTGTCCCCGCCCTTGCCCTCGCCCTCACCCTTGCCCTCGCCCTTGCCCTTGCCTTTGCCCTTACCCTCGCCCTTGCACTCGCACTTGCACTTGCCCTTGCCCTTGCGCTCGCTCTTGCCCTCGCCCTGACAGGGTAAGTAATTTCATGAGATAAAAATTTCCACACAGCGTCTTCCTTATAATATTAATAGTAAATTATTCCTCAAGCATAGAATCCCGTAAAAAGATTTTTTGTTATTTTTCAATTTCATCACAGTCTGTATGACACCGCAACTTTATTTCTAAGGCTCGATGCGTTGATATAGAACCGGGAAATCATTCATGCCGTTTGCAAACAGCGAGTGCACAGCAATTCTGACGGCCAGCTTTCGGTGTGAGGGTGTGGCGCACAAATGTCGGCCGCGATCGCTGTGATTTCCACCGAAAGAAGTATATTTTTATGAATCCATTCTAAAATTACTCAGCGCTTCGGGTCACTTTCAGAACAACCTTGTGGCTATCATAGGAGAAAGGAAATAGTCAAGAAACTGCTGTACAGAGTGACGAACCAATTCTGAGAAAAATTGTCATAGGAAATATTTATTCACCCACAAAGAAAATGAAAAGACTCACCTGCATGTTAATAAACTATAGATCCTAAACAGTTTTCTGAGACTTGCACAACTCTCTGGTGCATCTTCAGTGGCGGATCCAGAATATATTTTTGTGGGGTCTTCAATTCAGACTCTCGCCCTCTAAAATATTTTTGAAGTAGAACTTTTTAAACTGTTAACATGAAAGAATAAAATGTGCAAATGGTTCATAAATGAAAAAACCGTCCTTGTTGTCATGAGATCTAAGCGATATGCTGAAATTTGCGTGAGAAAAATTGAAAGGGCCAGGCCAAATGTAGTTCGAAACATCACTGTGATCCAAATGTTAACAAATATGTTCATAGAACTACAGTATGTGTACAGAAAGCTTATTCACAAATTCATACCTGAACTTACAAAAATCAATTTTTTCACTGTCTGACAATTCAGAAATATGGGTTAGCAGTATGTTCCTCGGACTCCCTTCAACTTTTTAAGGGATTGGATGTTGATGCACAGTGTGACGAATCCCGGAGTGCAAGGGGCCATTCCCCCCCACCCACCGAATCCCATATTGTTGTGTAATTTTACTTAATCTATTCAAAATAATGACCTCTCTAATCATTTCTCTAATATTAATTATTGTTTTTCTCGAACAACTATTCGATACTTCTGCTTTAACTTTTTTACAAATAATTATTTAAACACTCCCTTCAAATTTAGTAGCAGCTGTTGTTAATCAATAGATGTAATAAATGGTTGAGTATCTGATTAGCAACCGGCACGAACGTAGTGTTGTCCCATTAAAATAAGTTTGTGTCTGACCGTTTCTTGGAGCAGAATCCGCCAGTAGTAAGTACACTAACATGTTTATTTCTATGACACGTTTTCTCGCCGCAGTCGCCAAGATGTTAAATGTTTCTCGACGTCGACGCGGGGACACTGTCCCCCACCACGCTTAGCTGTCAGACATGACGTTAGTTAATGGAAGTGTATCTTAACGTGTGTGGTGTGGTGTGGTGGCGCAGGGCTGGAGCTGGCGGCGTCGGCGGCGGGCGTCGGCGGAGGCGGCGGCGGGGGCGGGGGCGGAGGCGGTCTGCGCGTGCGGGCGCGCCTGTCGTGCTTCCTGGCGCGGCTGAGGGCGCCACGCGCACCCCCGCCCACGCGACACCTCGACTAGTGGCCACGCCCCCTCTCGCACCCACCACTCCTACCCTCCCATCACCTCACCACACTGCTCCTCCCCTCTCACCTTTCCTCCCCTCCCCTCCCCTCACCTCTCCTCTCTCTTCCCTCACCCGACCTCTCCTCTTCCTTGTCCTATCCTCTCCCCTTACACACACACACACTAACATGCACTACACTACCACATATTCCGGGAGACCGGTCGGGAGCTTAGAGCTTGTCCCGGCCGGGGCGGTGCCCCGCTGGTGGGAGAGTCCTGGTTAGGGGGAAACCCCGCTAGCCGACGGTAAGTCGGTGCCGGATCTCGCCATCCAGCGGGGGAAGATCACCACCATCTCCCGAGAAAAAAAAACATGCACTACACTAACGGGACTAATGACCAAAGCAGTTGACGTGCCCGAAAACACGAAAAAATCAATTAATCAATCAAGTGACCTCTCCTCCCCTCCCCTCACGACATCACCCCTCGCATCCCCTCCCATCACCTGACCCCACCTCCTCTTACCCCTCCTCTCCTCCCCTCCTCCCCGTCAGCTCACCACACATTTCCTCCCCTCCCCTACTACACCTCTCCTTACCACCCCTCTCCTCACAACATCACAGCTCTCCTTCCCCCTCTCATCATCTCCCCCACCTCTTCTCCTCTCACCTCTCCTCCCCTCCCCTCACTACACCCCACCTCCTCTTCCCTCTCCCCACTTCTCCACCCATCCTCACACTACACCCCACCCCTCTACCCCACCCCTCACCTCACCACATGTCTCCTCTCCTTCCCTCCCCCACCTCACCTCCCCACTCCACTCCATCCAGCGCCGGAGCTAGGCAGTTTTGGGCTTGGGGCAATGCTCAAACGTAGCCCCCCTCCGAAAAAGTTAAGAATGTGAAAGTTGTATCAAGAAATTATATGAGTTATTTTACTTCAACAAATAACAAAAATTACAACGTTTAAGCTAGCGTTTTCGGAAATATATTTTAAGTAAAACTATTTATTGATAAAATAATACAATTTCCACCGTGAACTTAAAACGCTAAAATTTGTTGTTGTGTTTACTTTAGGGTTTAGTAAAATCACTTGTTGTTGAATACACGAAATAATAAATATGAATTTCTGTAGAACCTATTTTAATGGATGCGATATTTGATTCATTTCATAGAGACCTACCTTACAAGTAATGACTATAATTATCTATTTAAGGCAAAATTTTAATTGAAAATTTTATGAAATATCAACTTCTGTATAGCGACTTATAAAATTACGACAACGATTTCTTCGCGTTCTAATTTCGTTTTCATTTTTTAACTATTTTTTTCCCATCCACCCCGTTATCAGGCCCCTTGACTTGCAGGCCCTGGGCGATTGCCAGGTCTACCTGTGCCTAGCGCTGGCACTCTCTCTCCCCCTCCCACCCCCATCCCGCCTCACCTCACCCCACCTCACCACCGCCAGAGACACACGAAGAGAGGTGCACCCTCCGCAAACGTGACTCCAGATGTACTTAAAAAGTTATTCATTTTGATTTAAGTAGATTGACTGTTTGTACAAAATATAAAAGAGATTAATAAATTACTTATAAAGTTTTACATACATTTTATTTTTCCTTTTATATATGTTCCATTTATTGTGTACAAATACATGTTTAATACAGTAAGTAGGCTATTTGATTTTTATTAATTATTTCACAGATACAAACACGGATGGATGAAGGAACTGCACAAACTCGTGATGGTGCCCCCTCTTCCGTAAAAAATACTTTACAAATTTCTAAAAAAAAACATTAATTATAATAGAACTGTTTGTACAAATACAAATGAAAATTAAGGAATTGTTTCTAGAATTGAACGTTGTTATGTTCGGCTGTCTTACCCAGGGGTGCCCAGAGACAACCAGGGACCTGGAAAATTGATTATCGGGGAGCCCTTATTAAAAAAAATCTTCCCTCCTCCTCCACTTCATAAACAGAATTCATTTCTCCATGCATCAGAAATAACTTGTAGCGTTAAATTGTGCTGACACACAGTCAATGAATAAATGAATTGTGCTGACTGAATGAATGAATGATGCTGAAAGAATTGTGCTGACACACAGTCACATCGTACAATTTGATTGTTATTTCATTATTGCCTGGCAATGATCATCAGTTTCCTTATTTGGTCTAAAATAGCCCGTCAAGAATTGAAAAGGTAAGTGATAGTATCAGCGAATAGAGCTTATAACTTTGAGGAAACATTATGGTTTTGTTTGGAACGCAATTTTGAACGTTGAAGCTTTCTTTTCAACAAAACTTCGCTGGGTATGGAAAACTTTAAGTTTCTTCGTGAAACAACTAGAGTATAAAAAATCGGAAACTACCAACATCCGCTAAGAAGCTTAAATCAAGCCAGAACACCTGTCCTTCTCTTGTCGAAAGTTTTAACAGGGCTTAAAAAAGTTATTTTCTTGCCCTAACGTTGACGGTAAATACAACGAAAGTGTGGAAATATTTTTTCACAATGGTTCGAATATGATCCTAAAGTATGCAAATAATCTATTTCATGAGCGTCAGTCGTAGGCACATAGTGATTTAACATCTTCAACAACAAATAAACATCTAATTTTAAACTCATAATGTTATTGCTATGTAGCTTGCATGAAACTAAGGAATTTTGCGTTTGTAGAAAACATGCCATGGCTGTCGGATTCTGGCACAAACACCATATTACTTAGCTGCCTACGTAGGTAATAAGACAAAAATATTTCATGCATTATTTACAGAAATGTAAGTAAAATAAGACAAAACGGTGAAAAACTATTACACAATTGACTGACTTGTCACTCGTTGGCTATCTGCCTCTTGAATGTCATATTTATGAGGCGGTTCAACCATGACATGTTCTAGAAATGTAATGTGAGAGTTTTCTACTTGAACCCCTTTGTAAAGAAAGGAAACAATCTTACCTCCAGTGATCAAATGCGTCATGAGCCTTCACGTAGTTCTCTGTCTTTCGGGTCATTTCAAGGGGGAAATGGGTACAGTAGAATCTCACTAATACAAATGATGATCTTGTATGTTCGTTCATTCCAATTTAATGCTCAAAATCTATATATTAAAAAAAATAAGGTATTCTGCCATGGCTTCGTTTAGAGCTTCTACTGAACCGATCGTAGTATTTTTTCCTTTAAATGAATGAATGTGATCCCTAGATGTGTTATCATATATTCTTTGTGTTGATTCACTAAAATTTACGGTGTAAATTAATTAATTGAATCATTCTTTAATAGTACGTTTATCAATAGTCAATTGTTTTTTTCTCCAAAGAGTGGCTGCTTCATGGTGGCGCTGCTTGATGCTTTATTTTGATTGTTGAGATTTGTTTACAATTCGTCAAGGGTTTGTTTCAGAGTAATAATAGCATTGTGGTGTTGACAGTTTGCATGAATTTACTTGTATGGTGTATTTTGTAGAGAACATTCGGACAGTGAGTTTTGTTCGGTTGAACTGAAGTAGTGAAGTTGTTCACAGGTTATGTCGAATTCCGAATCGTTGCCCACGCGCCCCAAAAGACGCAAACGTACATTAACTGAACGCAGGGAAAGAGAAAGTGAGCGTAGGTTTCGTGATAGTGAGGTCATTCCGTTTTTTGTTGGGTAGTTGTCTATGAAATGTCAGTTTTGTTCTGATTTGTACTTCCCATGTGAGAGAAATTTTGCAAACCAGTTTACTCTGTGTTGCTTAAATGGGAAAATAAGTTTACCTTCGAGCAATATGCCAGAATAAATCAAACAGTTGCTTATAGGAGATGATGACACATCAAAAAACTTTAGAAATAATAACCGTCAGTATAATAGTGCTCTTTCTCGGCTTATCCATTTTCTTTGTCTTTTGCTCTTGCATGGCCCCGCCATCATTCACCTTGTCATCAGCCTCACTATCATCTACTAACTTCATCACTCGTGAGCTTGAATGGGCTCAGAAGTTGAAAGGCCCCAAAAATCGATTGGATAATTGACTGAATGAATAAATAAATACATTATTATTATAATATATAATAGGTTTACACGGCTACCAAAAAGTTCCTAAACACAAAAATGTATAAAGTTTTTTATTACTTTCCCCCACATATCTCTCTCCTCAGACCTTTTCCTTTAATCGTTTATTAACTATAATTTGTGAAATTTATTTTAACCACTCACGTTTTGGGCGTCCTCTCGTCCCCATATGTACTACATGGCATTTTAGATTCGGATTAATGCGATTTTCGCCAGCAAGTGGTGTTGCCAGGCCCCGGCCCTGTTTTATTTATTATCCACGCCTGGGGTAGGAGACACATGTGGCGAGCATACCGTATCCCCATCTCCGCACCCAGCTTTCTTAGCTCGCCTGTGCTTTTTCTTTCGTGCATATACACAGTGCTTGATTTGTAAAATGTTAGGTCCCGGAACGCGCCGCAAATTAAATGATAATTAATAAAAATAGTTATGTATTTATAATATAATTTAATAATTATTTCCGCGGTGCCGAAACGCATTATATATATAATTATATATTATATATATTGATTTCAGACGAAACACGACGGAACGGTGTTCCGGTACCTCAGGTATAATTATTAAATTTTGTTTTAAATATATAACTATTTCTATTAAATTACTAATTAATTTTGAGCGTGTTCCGGGACCTAAAATTTATAAATGAAACTTATGTAAGAAAAAGATAGACATAGAATTTTTGTGAAGGAGAGAAATTGTCGAAATAAATTGTTTTGAAAAGGAATCTAAAGATGTTGTTTTCAAGAAATATGAATGAAAGAAATTATACGGAACGTTAACGTTGAAAATCAGAGTTAGTGGCGAAACGTTATACCATAAAATTGGTGACAGCGGCTAGGCTAGATGTTGTAACAGAACGTTACAATATATATATATATATATATATATATATATATATATATATATATATATATATATATATATATATATATTGAGATATACAAATTTTCTCCTCTACATTAATTTCTCGCAAAGATCTTAGCGTCCGGGCTTGCTGGGTCAATGGGTCACGATATATTATAATCCTTATTACCTTTACAAGGGATTATAGGATCCGCAGACTATACAGCGCTGCTGGGAATCTGAAATAGAATGATTCTAATTCCTAGTTCATTACTGTTTGGATTGACTAAATGAAAGATCACTTTCTTTTCTAAAGAACAAAATTTAACAAAGTTTATTGTTACCTTTTTGCAAACAATATAGTGAATTTAATAAATGATTTTGATGTTAGGCCTTTTATTAAGATATCTTTGAATTTAGAGTTTTATACCGCGGTTAACTTATCTATTCTTCGTTGATGTCCCTCGAAGACTTCTAGTCGAAATATCTTGCGAGCTTGCCGTAGTCCAAAGTTCCAAGAAATCCTCTTCTGCTCCTATCCAAGATGGTGTCAAACTATCAAAATTATCAGTCCCGATTACGTCCTATGACATAGTCCCGAAATCTATAACTCGATCACCACTCCCGACAAAGTTCCAATTTATGCATCAATATTACTTCCACATGCAATATCTGCAATATTATTTACTGTCCTTAAACTTTCACGATCTGAAAACCCGACTCTGACTATCTGCACTCCACTCGCTCCCACTCACAACCTACGATCCGTTCAGACACGCGATGCCGGTCAGAATGAAATCTTCCTGCTTGATTCATCCGCGAAGCTTCCTATTAAACTCCCTTCTTTTTTTTCATAACATTTGACCGTCATTCTCTCACCCAGCCAATCCATGCGTTCGTTATATTTTGGTGTAGCTGACCTTTCGATCGTCTAAACTTCTTAATGCATATTCCACCATATAGTCTTCAAATAAATGTTAGTTTATATTCATGTGACATATCGGTATGTCACAGCTTCCCCTCTCCAAGCGTCATTTGGTTTGCTACAACCTAACTAAATGACAAGACTAAAACTGAACACTTTCTTCTTGCTTCTTCACACTAAACGACATTAACACTTTACACTTTGCACTGCACTAGGTCTTGTTTCTTGCTGCCTTAAAACTATTTACATTTTCCTTTCGGAATGTGCCAACAATAACCATTTCACCAGGTATTCTAATAACCGTTTCTGCCTAATATTTGCTCCCCATTAACTTCATTGAATACCCATACACATTAAATTAAACTCCCTACACAAACTGACAAAATACACATAACAACAAAACAATAACAAAAGAAAAACTATTACTCCTAATATTTACAACTATTTACAAATCTCTGTCATGACCAGAATATTTAATCATGCGTGTCGTCCCTCATATACGGCTTCATGTTCCTGTAGTTATATGTTCCCATTTGTCGTCCGTTTTCATCATTCAAAATCGCAGCATTCTTGCTTAATACTTTACAAATTCGGTACGGACCTTTATACAACGGGAAAAATTTATAAAATAGCTTCTTATCCGCTGACGACACTTGAGGTACTCTAATTAACACTTCATCACCCTCCTTATACTCGCCTCGAAAGCATTGCTTCTGTTTTAGCTTTCTTTTGGCTGCTGCCTCCCTCAAATTGTCATAAATTATTCGCGTATCTCTCACATCATCTGGGATCCCACTTATATCTGGTGGTATCCTAATCCTTCGAAACGGATCATTTTTTTCTTTCCTACCCATGTGGACCTCTATAGGCGTGCTTCGCGTGCTCCCATGCGGAACATTATTCAAAACGTAGTTCAATACTGGAACGGCCTCCATCCATCGGTTATGGCTTTCCGGAATGTAGACTCTAAATAAACGCGAAATCTCCTTCATAATTCTTTCGCTGGGGTTAGCTTGAGGATTCCGTACCGTCGTGTAACATATTTGGATACCAATTCTTCCCATGTCTTGTTCCCATTTTCCACTAGTAAATTGCGTCCCCAGATCACTAATAATTTTTTTAGGTATACCGAATTCTTCAAAAAATTTGTGGCATTGCGTAATGCAACTCTGTGCATTCGCCTTTCTAATGGGGTATAATTTTGTGATTTTAGAAAAAACATCCATTATTACTAACAAATATTGATTCCCAAATTTGGATTTCGGCATTGGTCCATAAAGATCCACAGCGTATATTTCCTTAGTTGACGTAGGTATTATCGCTTTGCTGCTCCCCTCATACCTTTTATTGGGCTGTTTAGTTTTCTGACAGACGTCACACTTACTGATTTGCTTACGGATTTGTCGCCCCATGCCTTTCCAATAGCATTTTGATCTTAGTATTACTTCGATTTTGTTACATCCAAAGTGGCCGAAATGTTGATGCGTAGATAGAATCAGTTCTCGCCTATGCGCTTCTGGTATCCAAATTTGATACTGCGTCCCTCGTTTCCTAATCCGATGTAATAATACCCCCTCGTACATCTTCCACATTGAAAATTTCGGATCATCCTGCCGTCGGTCGTTATCCTCCGCCGAAAAATGCTCAATTATTTGCCTCCCCACAGGATCCTCTCTTTGAATTTTCGCTAATTCCTCCTTCGTCCATTTCGGTCGTATTTCCATTAACTGGATAGCATTAATATCGGGTTCCACACTACCTTCCTTTTCCTTTATCCTGATTCTCGATAAATAATCGGGCAAAACGTTATCACGGCCTTCACAATATTGGATGTTAAAATCAAATTGTTGAAGCCATAGTGACCATCTCAACAATCTATCGTTATTCAAATGACTTCTCATTAAGAAAATTAGGGCCTTGTGGTCCGTAATGACGGTAAATGGTCGTCCAATTAATATAGCCCGTAATTTCTGCGTAGCCCACACAATTCCTAAAGCTTCCCGTTCACTGGTAGTAAAAAGTCGTTCGCCAAGGGTCAAAACACGACTTTCTAGGGCGATTATTCTCTGCTTATTCTTTTCGTCGTATTGGAACAACACAGCTCCCATGGCAAATCCACTACTATCCACTTGTAGATACATTCTTTTGTCGAAATCTGGATAACTGATCAAAAATGTCTTCTCAAATAGTTCTTTTAATTTTTTAAACGCCTCTTGACATTTTGCATCCCACGCCCATTTCCTCCCCTTCTTTAGCAATTCTATTATTGGGTGTATTATTTCTGAATAACCTTTGCAAAACCGGGAATAATAATTGCACACCCCAATCAATCTTCTAACTTCCCTTACATTCCGAGGTCGCGGAAAATTCTTAATCAATTCTTTCTTTTTATCTTGCATCGACATTCCTTGATCCGATATGACGTGCCCCATAAATTTTATATTCCTCCTCCCGAATTGGCATTTTCCAATATTTAATTTTAAATTATACTTCCGAAAGATTTCGAATAGTTTTTTCAACTTCTTTAAATGTTCAAACATATTGGTAGAGAATAACACAATATCGTCGACGTACATGAGAGTAGTTTCCTTTAGCTCATCCGGTATTACATCGTCCAAATAACTGATTAAAGCTGCGCCACTATTCTTTAATCCAAAGGCCATCCTCTGAAAACTATACGTATTGCCTTCAAATGAAAAACTGACAAATTTTTGCGATTCTGGGTGTAGTCCAATTTGCCAGTACGACGCAGTAAAATCCAGTCCCGTGAATATCCGAGCTCCTTTTACCTTCCACATCATTTCATCTAATTTCGGCGGTTTTTCATGACGAGCGATGGTCTTGCTATTGAGTTTCCTAGCATCCACACAAAATCTGATCTTATTGTTTTTCTTACGAACTATCACTATTGGGCTTACATACGGTGTCATCGATTTTTTTATTATACCATCCTCAAGCATCGTGTTTATTTGTTTACGTACTTCGCTTTTATATACATGGGGGATTGGATATTGTTTCAGATTAAAAGGTTCCTCATCCATCAATTCAATTTTAAATTGATATCCCTTTACCGGCTCCCTTGAACTTCCAAAAATATCTTTATATTCATTGACTAACATTTCAATTGCTTCACTAGCATCTATTCCGTTTTCGTCGACCGCGCCCTCTGCTGCCGCGTGGATCTGGTCCCTAGTCTCTTCAATTTGTTCCGCAATATCGCAAATACACATATCTTCGCCCTCCTGGTCTTTGATCCCCAAACAATGTTGTTGCCCTTTGTCACCTCGTAACAATATACTCCTGTTACCTATGTCGACCTTGGCGTCATACATTTTTAGGCCATCAATCCCCAAAATAATTGGACGAATCAAATTCTTCACTACAATTGCCGGAAACTGAATTGTCATCCCTTGGACTTCCACTTCCACCCAAATTTGCCGACTTCTCGTTTCGATGCGCCTTCCATTAGCTGTCTGAATATCCAAACTCCTAGTGGGTAGCTCCTCAATTTTATTTCCCTTTTTCTTTAACTGCTCATATAATTTTTCCGACACTGCACAAACATTAGCACCTGTGTCAATTAAAATGTCTACAGGTATATTCCGAAGTATCCCCTTCAAAATTAAACACGTGCTATTCTCCGCCTGTTCGTCCGTATCTTCCCTTAATAAATCTTCCGCCGATACTTCAATGCTATTCAACTCCTTAAGAACCATCACGCCCTCATTATCATCGTTCGAAGTATCCCGCCCATTTACTTCGAACACCGGGAGTTTTCCTGTTCAATCGCATTAATTTCCACATGTTCCCGTTTATTGTCCTCTTTGAACCTCCGCGGATACCCGTTTCCTGTCTTTTTATTTTCCATTTTAGTACTATTTCCCCTGTCATCCTTTCTTTCTGAGCTATAATTTCTTTGGCGGTTGTAATTATTCATTGTTTTTCCCGTTCCATTGTTATTCTCGTTCCTGCTTTCATTATATTGATACCCGTTACTACGATCATAATCACTATTCAATGTCTGGTCGAATCGACTTAAACGTTCGACTAGATCCTCAGAATCAATAGGCATGGAGTTCCCCAATAAATTTTGGATATTTACAGGCAACTGACGAATAATAATTCTAATTAATTCATTGCTATCCATTCTGTCTTCGCATGCCTTGAATGCTGCTATTTTACGTGTTGCGAAGTCACACATATTCTCGGCTCCACCTTTCTTATACCTTTCACTCATTAATTTGTATTTTAGATCAAACTTGTGGCTTTCGTTCCAATATCTTTTTAAGAATTTATCCTTCCATTCCTTATAATTAGTCGGTTCCGTTACTAAAGAGGTCAACCAATGATGTGCCTTGGACGACATGGCTTGTTCTACTATATGCAATTTTAATCTTTCGGGGATATTATTTATCATAAAATAATTCTCTAATTTTGAAATAAACGACCACGGTTGTTCTTTCATATAACCATGAAATTTTAGGTGGCTTGGTATTACAAGCGCCGATGCATTCATTGCTATATTTCCCTGCGAACGTATGAATTCGTTTTCTAACTGTTCAATCTTGTCCCTAATGTCCGACATGTATTTCCCAGATTCAGATTCTTGCACCATTTTAATGTTTCTAAGTCCCTCCTGTATTCGTTTTTCTAATTTACTATCCGAATTAACTAATTTAGACTCTATGTTTTCAATTTTTTCGCCATGTTGAAGCGACATTGCGTTTAAGTTATCTACACGCGATTCGACGATTGTCAACTTTTCGCATTGTTGGTCATGTAAATGTCCCAATGTCACAACGCTCTCCTGTAAATTATTAACTTTGGAATTAATTTTGTCACCAGATTCTTTTAATTCCCTCTGCATTTGGTCGACTTGATTATTAAAAGACTCAATTTTACAATGAATAATATTGAATTCAGCCGATGTATCCACCCGTAATTGCACTATTTCCTCGTGTATTTCCTGACGAAAATTCTTCAATTCTAATGACATTTTCGATGTCATTCCTTCCAATTTAGCGTTATTTTTTTCTAATTTAGTATTAATATCTGAAGTAATTCCCTCTAATTTAGTATTCATATCTGAAGTAATTCCCTCTAATTTAGTATTATTATGCTCAAGTTTTGCGTTCATTTCTGCTAACATTTTAAGAATTAAATTATTAGGGTCCATATTTCCTAACGGTGCAGCCATTATTTCCTTTTCTTGTGGTTCAATCTCAATAACTTCACGCGAGATTTCTCCCTCGGGATTAGTATTAGCAGACGCCATATCATCTACATTAACATTCTCCATACGCAATTTTTTGCTCCTAGTATCCATTTTGAATTCTAATACAAATTAAAATCTCTCTGTTAAATTATTTTAAAATCACACCAATGAAATGGTCTTGGCTCTTTCTTATACTTAACAATTAATTTCAAATGTCAATCCATAAATTTCAGATTCCCTTTGGATCACTTTATTATAATTTATAAGACTAATTTTATCCGTGTCACCAATTGTTATAAATTATAACAAATTATGCCCCACGTTGGGCGCCATTTTGAGATATACAGATTTTTCTCTCTACATTAATTTCTCGCAAAGATCTTAGCGTCCGGCTTGCTGGGTCAATGGGTCACGATATATTATAATCCTTATTACCTTTACAATGGATTATAGGATCCGCAGACTATACAGCGCTGCTGGGAATCTGAAATAGAATGATTCTAATTCCTAGTTCATTACTGTTTGGATTGACTAAACGAAAGATCACTTTCTTTTCTAAAGAACAAAATTTAACAAAGTTTATTGTTACCTTTTTGCAAACAATATAGTGAATTTAATAAATGATTTTGATGTTAGGCCTTTGATCAAGATATCTTTGAATTTAGAGTTTTATACCGCGGTTAACTTATCTATTCTTCATTGATGTCCCTCGAAGACTTCTCAGTCGAAATATCTTGCGAGCTTGCCGTAGTCCAAAGTTCCAAGAAATCCTCTTCTGCTCCTATCCAAGATGGTGTCAAACTATCAAAATTATCAGTCCCGATTACGTCCTATGACATAGTCCTGAAATCTATAACTCGATCACCACTCCCGACAAAGTTCCAATTTATGCATCAATATTACTTCCACATGCAATATCTGCAATATTATTTACTGTCCTTAAACTTTCACGATCTGAAAACCCGACTCTGACTATCTGCACTCCACTCGCTCCCTCTCACGACCTACGATCCGTTCAGACACGCGATGCCGGTCAGAATGAAATCTTCCTGCTTGATTCATCCGCGAAGCTTCCTATTAAACTCCCTTCTTTTTTTCATAACATTTGACCGTCATTCTCTCACCCAGCCAATCCATGCGTTCGTTATATTTTGGTGCAGCTGACCCTTTCGATCGTCTAAACTTAATGCATATTCCACCATATAGTCTTCAACAAATGTTAGTTTATATTCATGTGACATATGGTATGTCACA
>BLKR01016305.1:0-31766 GCA_011170035.1 Teleogryllus occipitalis | reverse complement strand
GTATAGAGAAAGTTAATGTAATGCTGTGGAAAATCGATTTCGAGATTTCAATGGATATACAAATTTTCAGGTCTCCTGATACCAAGGTAGTGTTTTTTTTTTATATATATTATTATATTTTATTTTATTTTAATTTTTATAATTTAATTTTTCCATCCAACTGTCCGTTTATCTGCCTGTCTGGTGTATCTGAACCGTAAGCCTGCCTGGTGTGGCCTAAATTAAATGTAGGATTTTTTCCAAACCGAATAAACCCCAGTTGATCTGGCTTCTCTAGAAGCGCTACGATTTTGAAAAACATTCATTAATTTTTGGTGGTAGTTTACATAAAGACCCTGCGGCATTTTCAAAATTTTCTCTAAAATGGCTCCAAATTCTTTCTATAAGTTTCTTGTAAGAATAGAGTGAAATGCACTAAGAAAGGTGGCATAGGTCCAATTTTCAGAAATAATCAAAGAAATCATCTGATTTTTTGTTTGCCCCAAACTATGTGGTATACATGATCACATTTTAATTAACTCAATTGATCAAAAAGTGTGACTTAATTAATATTTAACAAACAATTAACCTACAATCACTTCAAAGACAATACGCTTTATGTGATTTCAGATAATTAGTTTGCAAGGTCGAAGAAACAAAGCTTATAAGCAGATCAGTGGAAAGTTCTTCATAATTTTGGAACTGAAATTTGAATGTAAGCAATGTCCAAGAAAAATCAAACTTCTGTGACACAGATTTAGAAGGCACATTAGGAAATGAAATGTTACACTTCCATGTACACTGCAAAAAAAAAGAAATTTGTCTCTAACGGAATTGATGAAGTTTCTGCATGAAAATGCCTTGTATAAGGTGCATTCCAATGTTAATATTGCATACCGGATGATTGTCTGCTCGCCAATACATAATAACAGTGCTGAATGGTCTTATTCATGTTTGAAATGTGTGAAAAACTACCTCAGATCAAAAATACCTAAGATCGATAAAATGGGCTTACGCTGTTGGCTATAGAATGCGTAATTTTAAAATCATACTACTCATCATACAATCATGCTCTATCATTCTCAACATACTGTGATTGACCAATTCAGTGTCCAATCAGTAAGACACAAGAGATTTCAATTAATTTTGTATAATGATATTAATTTTATTAAAAAAAAGTTGTATTTTTATTAATTGAATAAACGCTTTACAAAGCATTGAATCTTTGTCTGTATTTAAAAATTAAAGATTAGAAAAAGGGCGGCTTGGAGTGTAGTATCCAGGAGCGCCCCATGTGTAAATCCACCACTGATTGGCAGAGAATTAAATGATGACCATACTGTGAGAAATTGAATTGACTGAAATATTTGGGAAAGTAATAATACCTATAGCTTTATTATACTTAAAAACATGAATCATCTGTATGGGATTGGACCTAAATGAAGAATATATGTTGTTTTTGAAATGTGAAGAAGACATGTACATATGTATTGTTACTTAAAATTGCGAATTTAGCTAGACGTTTCTTTAGTATTTTCATTTAAAAGAGTATTGTATAAGTTCATTTTTATTTTTATTTTAATAAAATTATTTAAGGTTTATTTTTATGAACAAATGTTATCTTTTACTTTGAATTTTTAAGACTTTTAATTTAATAATATCTTCAATAAGTTGCATTATTCAGATTTACAGTGTATACAATAGGATCATTAGCCCTGAATAAATATTAAATGAATATATTTACTTTCTTTCCAGTAAGTAAAACTAGATTGATTATATTTGTAATTAATGGAAAAAGTTAAAACAAATTCATTATAAGAGTTTTTCTGGGGCACGTATTGTTTTATCAATTTAGACTTGATTTCCAAAAGAAAACAAAAAATTAAATTGTGTTAATCTTTGTTTTGAAGTTCAAAACTCTTCTAATATCAACTTTCAAATTATATTATTTACTTGCAGAAGTAAGCCATCAGTGCCCAGGCTTTTATCTACCACAAACATTTTTTTCGCAACCCCTCATTGCACCACATTACCCCCACTTCATATCATTTACAAAATGCAGACAATATACAACTTTCTCTTGTTTTGATGGTTAAGTAAATAAAATTTCATTAAGATCAAAATAAAAGTGCAAATTTGTCTAATGCAAATAACTTCTTTATGTATTGGGAAATAATGGCATGAAAAAATGAGCTTCAATTATGCTTGTAAAAATTCTTTACTTTCCATGAAAATCATTTTAGCTATTTTTAAGATAAAAATAGACAGACAGATAGTCTGTTTGGAGTGTTTTAGTAGTAGTATAGTAGTCACTTAGTAATATAATAATATAGTAGTCATTTTAATAGTTGTATAGTAGTCACATTGACAGAAGTTTTTTTCAAAAACCGCTCAATTTTTCTTCTCTATATTTTTGATACTGTTAGTGCCAAATTGAATTGTGCCAAATCAAATTTTTTTTACTTGTCTGTCACATCAGTAATATTTACTTTAGAGGCGATTTCTGGAATGTTGCTGACAAGAGTAATTTTTCAAAAGTAATTTTGCCAACTGCTCGGTGATTGAGGTGCAGCACAACAATGGCGATGAATCGGAGAAATTGAGTGGCCCAGTGGAAAAATGGCACATGCAGCACATCTGGTAATTTTGAGTGTTTGTAATGGTTCAGTAGTCCAGGTCTTCAATCGAATCCATTACAATTTGAATATTAGCATGTGCTTGTTCTTTGACAATGATCAAAAAATCTCGAGAATGTTACAATTAGCTGGTTGAAAAAGGACATGCCACCCTTGTTGTCTTGCACCTCTAGTGGCTAGAGTCAATTTTCTTTATAGTTCGGCTGAAAACAATGAGAATACAGTTCAGAATTAGCCTACGTAATTTTCAAAATGGGTCATGGCTCATAGGTATTGTGGTTCGTTAGTATTATAAAGGAAAAATACTCTTGGTAATAAATGGCGAACAGGGTCTATATAAATTAACCCCATGATCCAAATGAAATACCTTCCCAATTAAGTTTGCCTAGGCGTGTCCGTTCCCAAGCTTTTAATTAATCTGCGTTGCCAGTTAAATATCCCAAGAGTCGAGAAATAAAACCAGCAAGATTCCAGAATTTGCAGTACCTCTTGTAGTTTGTATTATCTGCGAACGTTTCCTTGAGCCCTCCTTTCGATAGACCTGAGCGATGGGTGTTAATTATTTCGACGATATGACTATTATATAAAATCTGTAGCTAGTTTTTAATGCAAAATAATTTCTATTTCAGGGGATCTATCATATCTGGTAATTGTATTTTGTCTTCACTAACATTTATTCTTAATTCATCTAACGTTAGTAAAGGAGTGGAGGTAGGTATTCAGGGACTCCAGGAAACGTGTGCGTATAAGAGGAAGAGATAGAAGATACACTTTTTTGTTTTGGGATCTACAAGGTGCTAGAATAACTGCAACTAAAGAGTGAATTGCGGTTCCTTACTCTGTTTATTACAAAATGTGCTGTATTAACCTAAACTTTGTGGACCTAATAGGTTTTATGTAATGTTTAATTTTTCTAAATAGTGTCACTACCAGTAAACTGGAAACTTAGGTAGTATTACGAGTCAGTACTGTAGAGCAAAAAAAACTAGTAATTTCAAAACGACTTTATTGACCTCCACCATGTACAATAAGTAGAAATACATGTTTACAATTCACTTGGTTTTACAATAATCCCAAATGTAAGTTGCAAACTTTACATTAACTTAAGTTATTGAGTATAAACTCTTTACTCTTCAGACGAAATTCTGAGAAATTCAAAACCTTGAGTCATTTGGGTGTTGGTTGTATAAATAAGTCATTATTTACACAACTATCACCATCTTTTTCAGACGCCCGAAGGCATCCCCTAGTGCATTTAGCGGACAAGCATTAATTCCGACTAATTGTAGAAGTAAATTTGACTATCAATGGAATGTTCATAGTAAAAATATGTCAAACAGAATGAAGTTGTACAAAATTAGCACGATTTTCATTGTGCATAAGACAACCAGATATCACCAATGTACTCTGCATGTCATGGTCAGTACCAGTAGTTGATGAGATATTCTCAAGATGTTTGATAGAGACCCTCTGTTTAAGGCCATTACAGCGAGATTCAGTTACAGACTGAGTAACACTCGAGGTTATAACTTGATCTCTAAGAGAATTAAATGAAGTCTTCAGATCCAGCCGGAACAGAATCTAAAGCAGCAAGCCTGCCCATTATCACATCTAAGTTTGCATTAGCATCATTTGCATTTTTCAGTTCTCTAAGCTGCACACTTATTCATTTGATTACTGCAAGATATCCATCTAGTTATCGATAGCTACCAAAAATTTGTCAATATTAACAACTGATGATCTGTTCATTGAGAGTCCAGAGTCACCCATACTCTCACCATGGGAGACACTCGCAGCAATAATATGTCCCTCGTCAGCAAGACGTGGAGGTATGAGGAGGCCGAACTGCCAAGTGGAGTATTTGGAATTGAATTATTGTGCGTACATCTAGACATAAAGTTCTCATGACAACTCATACAACAAATCCTGGTTAGATTGTCATATTTAATTTTGTAATACATCCATACATCCTTGATGACATAGACAGCGGCAACTGGCTTAAGACATTTGATGCAAGAAACTGGAGCTGTCACCATTTGACCGCAGACGTAAGAGCTCATTGATGTTATTTGCTTTGCAAAAGTCCTGGTATTCATCTTGAATATGTTGGTAGCAGTGATAGATGTCAAGTACCAAACGAAACGTAACAGTTGGCAGTACGTGACAAAGCTCAATACGCAATTTAGATGTAATTAAAATGTAACTTTACAGTAATGAAAAGTAATGAAAACAAGTAAAAAATAAAATGTTAGGACACTTGTACTGTCTTAGTAAAACATGTAAGTATTTAAGAACTGCCGCAGTCAGAAGCCCGAATTAACTATTGTAATCGATTCTCAACAATAGGAACTCAAAAAAAACTACCCATGCTGATGTCCTCTATAATTTATTAAACTATTATCAACATTAATTATAAATTTGCATTTAAAATATATTCGCACATTCGTTATTTTGAACTAAACGATGAATTTATTTCATAAATAAGTTATTAGAAGAAAATAATGTCTCATTTACAATTTTACCATTTCAATTTTACAGTCCATATTAGCTGATTATAACCCACATTATAACCTACATCAGGGTTTCTGATGTGAAATGACTCTAGAATACTGTAATACGAAAGAATTAAGCGTTCATTTTCCATGTGCTCTCATTTAATGTTCTTTGTAAAAAATTACATACATTGGTCTGAGGCAGTTTTTCAGTACTTCTTATGACTTCCTAAGACCAAAAAAAAGTGTCAATATTTCATTTCTTGCTTGTTAGAGATTCCGGGCGTGTAAACTATTAGGTCATTGGTCGTGGTAGTAAGTGTATTGCAGGTTTTTCGTCGGAAGGTTGTGTTCTTTCCCCACTGGATGGAGAGATACGGTGCCAACCTACCGTCAGCTAGCAGGGTTTTCCCTAACCAGGTATCTCCCACCAGTGAGGCACCGCGCCAGCAGGGACAAGCTCTAAGTTCCCGACCGGTCTTTCGGCATGTGTGGTAGTGTAGTGCATGTTAGTGTAAGTGCGTGTAAGGGGAGAGGATAGAACAAGGAAGAGGTAGGAAAGATCGCGCGCGGTCCGTGGCCCGTTTGTTAGGGTACTGCTCCGGCATTCGCCTGGTGTTGATCGGAGAAACCACGGAAAAATACTGATCAGAGCAGCCGGCCTCTAGAATTCTCCTCCAGACAGCGACTGAATTCGATTTAGCTGACAAGGTAGTGTCGAAAATCTTGCCACTGTCGGGAATCGAACCTAGGACCTTCTGGTCAGAGATGCTGCAATGACATCAGTTGATGCACTGAGGCACCAATCCCGGTTTATTAATTGGGATTTGTTTTCTTTACAGAAGCTTGTCTCTTTCCACAAGCATGTAGCAGCTTTGGTTTGTTGTATTTCGTGGGTTTCCTCCGTAGCAGGTCCATTATTTCTCCGTTACCGTTCTTCTTTGCATAATCAAATGCGGACTTTCCCGGTTTTTTGCATTGGGTTGGGGATGCCCCCTTTTTCATGAGTAATTTAATAATATCCACACGACGATCTTTTACAGCTAACACAAGAATTGGGGTACCCTCATAGCATGCGTTTGCTAATCTTCTTGTTCTCTGTAGAAAGATTTCAACTAAATCCCAACAACCGCTTGATGCGGCCAATGCCATCGCTTTCTCATCAATTTCCGCATTCCTTTTCAAAAGAACATGCACCAAATTCCTGTGTTTATTTTTTGCCGCCAGAGCCATGGGTGTGTGTCCGCGTTTATCTTTGACGTTGATATTCGCCCTACAATTCATCAGAAGTATGGCAACTTCCACGTGGCCTTCCTCGGCCGCGCGGTGGAGAGGAGTACGCGATAGGTTGCCAGGGGCGTTGACGTCTATTACTCCAACGAGGACTATCACAGCATTAATGAGGCCTCGGGAAGCTGCCACGTGCAAGGCCGAGTCCCTCCGTGCGGCGAGCTGGTCTCTGCTTTGAACGGCACCCTCCCCGCTGCTGAGGAGTTGGAGCAGACCAGCGTAGTCCCCTTTTTCCGCCAGTTTCAGCAAGGAGTTGACCGGGGTCGCGGGAGGAGCGGTATGCGGGGAAACGCTGTGGTGGTGTGTTGGGTTAGGCCGAGACTTTTTTAACGGTGAAGAGGGTATCACTACTCCTTGTTGACTCTCGTCTCGTTGTGGCTTGCGGCGTGGAGTATTAGGTAATAATAAAATATCGGAAGTGAGGTCGGTGCTGGGTGGAGTAAAAGGCAACATACTGGCAGTGAGGTCGGTTCTGGGTGGAGTAAAAGACAACGTACTGGCAGTGAGGTCGGTGCTGGGTGGTGTAAAAAGCAACATTCTGGCAGTGATGTCTGTGCTGGGTGGAGTAAAAGGCAACATACTGGCAGTGGGGTCGGAAGAGTCAGACCAACTAGAGGCTTGGGAGGGGCTGCGGGGGATACATACTGGCAGTGGGGTCGGAAGAGTCAGACCAACTAGAGGCTTGAGAGGGGCTGCGGGGATACATACTGGCAGTGGGGTCGGAAGAGTCAGACCAACTAGAGGCTTGGGAGGGGCTGCGGGGATACATACTGGCAGTGGGGTCGGAAGAGTCAGACCAACTAGAGGCTTGGGAGGGGCTGCGGGGATACATACTGGCAGTGGGGTCGGAAGAGGAGAGAGACCAACTAGAGACTTGGGAGGGGCTGCGAGGATACATACTAGCTGCTGAAGTCTCTCCCTTGTTTCCTTCTGTGATCTGCTTTCCGTTGTTCCGTGACAGGTTCCACGTTAGTCAACGTGAGCTCCAGAGGTCAGTCTAGTGGTCGTCTTTTCACCTAGACAAAAGCATCAATAATAATAATAATAATAATAATAATAATAATAAAACAATAAAATCTTGACAATGATCATATTAATCAATCATTACAAATAAGAATAATAGTATAATTTATCATAAAACGAATACTATTTTAAATAAGTACAAAGTGAAGTGCAACTATACGCACCTAAATTTTCAATAATTAAAATAATAATAATAATAATAATAATTATAATTTGCATTCGAAGGTCACTTTCCGGAATAAGCACTGAACATTGAACAAAAAACAGAGGACTCTCACTTGGGGGTCGCTGCTATATGTCTGTATCAAAGAACGAAGGCGAGATCATAATGCACCAAAAACAGGCTCAGGAAGGACTATAGCTATTCAAGCCAAAAATAAGACTATAGAGGACGCAGTCGCAAAAAAAGAAAGAAGCATTCACCGTCTGTAGCAAAATTCCTTCAAACAACGCCGTGATGAGAATGAACATCGTGCTACACTGGAGTCTATGCAGAAAATATAGCTTGCAGAAAATTGGTCAATGGCGGAGGCACAAGCTGGACAAAGTGGTAAAAAATACCAACAGAAAATACTATGGAATTTCCAGATCAGAAATATTCTGAGATTTCAGAATAATTGTTTCCGGGCGCGTCAACAGCCAACGTCACGAGTCCCGTAAGTGTAGTCATGGAGAAAGAGGAAGGAAGGAGGAGGAGAAGGAGAAAGAGGGCGGTGTTGGCTGTGGTGATCTTCCCCTGCTGGATGGAGAGATCCGACCTATCCGCCGGATCACGAGCTGTCGGCGGCATTCAGAGCAGTCGGATGCTACAATGCTCCTACAGACAGCGACTGAATTCGACCTAGTTTTCTAGCTAATGTCGAAGATCCTGCAACCGTCGGGACTCGAACCTAGAACCTCCCGGTCAGAGGCACTGTATCAGTTGATGCCCTGAACCACTTCAGCTGGTTTCAAAATCAAGACTCACCATCGGATGGATCATAACATGTCAGGACATACTGTCGGTGAAGAGAAACAGGTATGGATAGTCGCCGTGGCCATCCCAAGAGTTTCCAATGTGGATCAAAAGGATATAGAAAACCCCAACAGCACATCTTTCTCGTATTTTTGTAACTGCCGACAATCTGCAGCTCATTATACAGACGACGATAATTTCACATACAAATTGAACCAGAAGTAAAGGCCATCCACTATATCGCTTTATGACTGCACACGAAACTATGATATCATTGTGTTCAGCTTATCCGTATCTGTGCCTTTTCGCCTCCCATCAATGAAATTCTCGGAATAATTTCTGAAATATCCATTGCTGCGTTGTAAGGTAACCATGCGTACGGAAGTGATATCAAATTATCGTAATAAAAGTTATTAATACTATACGTAAAGTACTAAAAGTTACTATACTAAACTATGATTATAAAGAGATTTACCTCTACAATATGGGAAATGTGGAGGCCGTTATTGGCTAGTTAAAGGGAAATATGAAGGTCGGTGACGACCACAACATACAAAATGGCGTTCTCCAGGAAACCTCTGACAGTAACTTTCTCTAAAGGAAAGCCACACATGGAACTTAAGAACAATCATTTACTATAAATTAACCCCGGATTCACAAGGCTCATTTCAACGAATACTAACGACAAGGCGGAGTCACAGCTGACCCCGCCCTCTCTTAAATATTATTTTCTTTTTTCAGATTTAATATTCAACAATGAGAGATGAGATCTGTATTAGGGACAAGAGAGTTTATATATTTATCATTTGTCATACCATAAACTGTAGAACAAACAATATACTAAAAAATTGCAAACAAAGCTACTATTCCGCACAGAGAAACCTATGAAATACAATATTTGGTACTGTTAGGATACAAAATAACTTCAGAAAGAAAACTGTTGAAAGCTTGATACAAAATTCAAAATTTTGAAAAAATAGAAAATTATGAATGTAGCTAATCTGACTTTCAAACTCCCAAGAAACTTTCGCATAAAACTGCAAGGAGTAAATAATAAATAAAACTCAATCTTCAAAGCTATTCTTGCAAATGGATAACTTATGTTGGATTCATTGACATTCTAACAAAATAAATGAAAACCATCAGCAAAAGAATACTCGCAAGTTTAAAAAAAATCTGTGACGTTAATTGCAAGGTGGGGTCAAATATAACACAATTACGTTTCATTTTGTATTACCTGTGGTAGAATAACGTGAGGAGAAAAGAAACAAAACGCGTGTCTCGTGGTGGAAGCAGAGTGACTGGGAGGCGAGATACTATGACCGCTTGGAAGCGATATTCCAGGCTGCAAGTTTTTAAACGTGGTAATTTCACACTGGGGTCACCGGAGACCCCAGCCTAGTAATTCCTGGGTTAGTAAAAAATGTTAACACAACTCCGAAATAATTAAAACCCTAATGTTCAATAACCTAATCTGCCTATTTGAAATGAATAAAATTTTAAATCTCTAAACCTAACCACTAACGTAGTACTACACAATAATTTGGAATCAAAATTTTCTCTATAAATTTTAAATGTTAATTAATACTTATACACACACAATCAAACGATTTTTAAAAAAAAAAACTTGACATCGCCTTAGTATTCTCAACACTTACCTTCAGTAATGGAAGTCGCAATACAGTATTTTTCATTATATTTCTTCCTTTCAATATTAGATCCTTCAATTCTTCCGTTAATTACTTATGAAATTATTTCCCCTCCTATAGCATCCGCCCACAAGGCGTCCGCATATGTGCTCCCTATGTATGTGATCAGAACTCTCGATTTACAACGTGCACCGCACGACAGAGGCTTTTTGAATACTTGTTTAATCTTCTCTACCGAGCAAAACATTTGATACATATTCTGCGATTTGTAATATTAAGTTAGATTATTAAGTTAATTAATATTAAGTCAATCAATGAGAGTGGATTCTCATACCGAACACTCACCGTGCTGAGTACTCTGATTCACGTGAAATTTCGCCAATTGGTAGAAAAGCATGCAAAACCCATACATCCACAATTTGAAGTGTTGTGGAGTTTTAGAAATAGCGTTTAATACCGTTTGCAAGAAGGCCTTCCGTGATTTCCACGACCGCCAAACCGTTGCATCGGCAGCACTAAGAATGTTACGCATCTGTAACCGATGTCAGATTTCCAGCGCGTTCGTTCTATCACAACTGATCGCAAATGACATCCGTTGGTCTCTTTTTTTGTTTGATGTGCACAGTGACAACCGTTCTTAATAATTAGAGACCGGAAACATTCGTAGCATGAAACATCAAAATATGTAATGAAAACATTGAGAATATGTAATCAATATGAAAAATCGGTTATAATGTGTAATATAACAATACACTAATTACAAAACAATTACAAAATACGAAATTACATTAATAGAAAACCTAAACAAATTTTAACTGGTGGTGCTACAGAATGGCAGACTTCTTTGTGCTAGTTATCTAGGTTCTTTGCTGTGGTCTTTTGGTTTTGCCCCACCCTCTTCCCAGTTGTCATCTCTCACCGCCCAAAGTACATTTTTTCTCTGTTCTTCTCTCTTCTCAATTTCTCGGTCTCATAATGATAGAACTGAAACATGACTTACGAATATTAAAGAAAAGTAAAACTTCGTCATATATGGCAATTTTCGTTGAAACATTTAAAGCCGTTTAGAGAAATGTTTTAGCGTTTTTTAAAATGAAGCTCATTTCCACCCAAAAGATTTGACTTTTCGAGAAAGATTATAAAAACTTATTTGAAGTAATTGTACTCACAAATGCAATAATGTACACAAATTTCTTGAAATGTAAATATTAACGGTATGAAAGATATTTTTAAAAAAATAATTTCTTTGAAAAAATACATTTTTGAAAACAACACAAAAATCAAAAGAATAAACGAAGTGGGATATATGTCATGTTATTCATGCCATTTGAAATAATCCGTTAAAAAAATTTGGATCGGTTTTCCAGAAAATGGAGTTTTAACGTTTCTGAAAAAAAAAACGGAATTTCCAGCTAATTTTCACACAAAAAGTTTGAGTTTTCGAGAACATTTGGAAGGCATGTGAAGCACATGTATTCATAAATTCTATAATGTATACAAATAGCCACCAAGGTAAATATTAACAATGTGAGAGAAGTCAGAACTAGTGATGCTACAGAATGGCACAGAATTTCTCGTACTTGTTAATTTTTAATTTCTTTAGTCTGGGCTAGTTTTACCATCGTGCCCCTTCCTCTTGTCAGCTACCATCTATTATTTTTTTTTTCAATTTTTCACAATTTTCCGATTTTCCAATTATTGAATCGAAATATTACTTTAAGAATATTAGGGAAGAGGAAAACTTCGTCCGATAGGAAATTTTCGATGAAAACTTTGGAGTCGTTTTCACAAAAATGGCGATTATGCGTTACAGTCAACGCGAAATATGAAGCTCTTTCACAGAAAATTTTTATTTAAAGTCACTTAAAGCATTTCCACTCGCAAACACAATTATATATAAATCGCCGGAAATGTGCATATTAAAGGCGTGAGAGGTACTACAAAAAATTACATTTGTGTAATTTTTTTTGGGGGGGGAAACAAAAGAATACAGCAAAATGAATTTTCTGTCATCCTAAACAGTGCAAATCACACTAACCGTTCGAAAAAATTGAAGAAAAAACTTGGATCTGTTGTTGAAAAAACAGCGTTTAATATTTCTGAAATCGCGGAATTTTGAACTCAACTTCACAAAAAATTAGATTTCGACACTCATAAGTCTTTATTTGAAGCACATGTAGTCATAAGTGCAATAATGTGAACAAATCGCTGTTAATGTAAAGATTAACGACGTGAGAGACAAGAAAAAAATTAGTTTTGTAATTTTTGAAAAAGCAAAAGAACTGAATAATAAGGCGTTTATGTCATTTCATAGAGCACTTTAACACTATTCATACGAAACTTTTAGGCATGACGTCACTAACAGGTAACAAGAATTCAAACCTACCTCAACCTTCTGTACAAGAACTAGATACGCAACCGTTACTAGACGCCGATAGTCCCTATAATCATATTTTAACGCCCCATTCGCGATCATTTTCGTACGCCACATAAATGCATAGTCCCTCTATTGCCATATCGATGAAGTAAGAGGGCTAGTTTCACAACACCATTTTCATGCACTCCTTGTAAGCGAAACGCGGTTCAAGGCGTGCCTTAACACGTCTCTTGTTTCCCTTCCTGGCTACCGTTTTCTGAGAACCGACAGGAATCCAAGTGTCGCATCACGAGGTGGAGGAGTCGGGATCTATATTCGAGATGATCTTGCTTGTAAATATATCGTATCTTCAACAGACGAAGTTAATCAGTCTAATGAATACCTCTTCATTGAAGTCTCCATCTTTGACAAAAAAAAAAAAAAAAAAAAAAAAAAAAAAAAAAAAAAAAAAAAAAAAAAAAAAAAAAAAATGCGCCTTAGCAGTAGTGTACTGCCCACCGAAAACAGGAAATATTGAGGTCATGGGCAATGTAACTGCTATCTTCTAACACCATTACCACTTGCCGAGAACTTCAAGCGTTTCTTTTGCGAAATGAACCTTATGATTAAACATAGGATGTTTAGGGAAATGCCTATTTTATTCTAGTGAACTTATTTAAAGGCCGATAATAGACGTGCACGAATCATGACAAATGATGACATACGACGAAGCTTTATTATGCATATTTTTACTTTTTTTGGTATAAATGCCTTTTTTTGCATAAATGCCTTTTTTAGGACTTTTTTGCCTTTTATGTATTATTTTTATATACAATGCAAAGTGAAAAATTGGAAAATCAGCCATGGTCCAACGTGACCATTGATTACGAAATATTCAATTCACCTCTCGGTATTAGAAAATAAAAGAGAATTCCTATAAGTATACCAACTGATTTTTCTCCATTTTCCTATTTCATAAATACCAGACACATTCTGAGAACATGGTCCATACACGGAGGGCACCGACATTTTTAGTGGAAATAAATGTATATTCCCAGAAGGTTTCAGTGTCGCTAGTGTTGAACTAAAATATATGCCAGTCACATCATTAGATGTTGACGTGTCTCCTCATTCAGACTGATTTTGTCTCCTAATCGTCGCAAATCTGAAATTGTGATCCTTGAAAAGTTACTGGTAATATGCAAATATTACTGGTTAATGCACACTATTGGGAATAAAATGTAGAAGAGTTGTAAATATGTAAATCTAGTTTTACATTAAAATGTACGAACTTGCTTTGTGCACTTAAGTTTACAATATAATATAGACAAAAATTACAAACAATTTTTTTATTTTATTGTGTATGTAAGTTATGATAGTGCCTTTTTTCTCCTTATTCTTGAATTTTTCATTGCCTTTTTAAGCGCCTAAAAGACTATATATTAGTGCCAATCCTCACATTGGTGGATATTAAGCAGGCCTGTGCCATGCGGTCGCCATGGTATACTATTCTGGGGGTCTAGATGTGATTTTAAAGGAAAATCACTGTAACATTCATCTGCCTTCCAGATGAGATTAAAAACTTTCTAAAATTGTGTTCTGGTCAGTTTTATTAGGAACTTTATGAGATATCTAGACAAGTCTGTAAATGTACTTTTTTGTAAAAGTGGTTTGAAAATACACTCTTTTGGAACTTTTTGTCAAAACCATCAATTTTTAATTTAATTTGTGAAGTAAAGGTATAAGCTAGGAGGTTAAAATTTTTCATTCATTAACCATGCAATGTTCATACATTGATAATTAAATTTCATTTTTCTTGAATATTGTGGATACTATTCACATGTTCAAAATATGCACTTTAACTCAAGCTTGGTAGGAGAAATCAAAAACTGTTTGTGTATACTTTATTACCTTTCATTTTACATAAAAAGATCGAACTTTATTACTTTTCAGTTTAAACGAAAAGATCGAACCAGTGATTACAGAGACAATGTCAATATGTTATAATCTGTCACCTTTAAGGGCATCTCAGAATAAGCCCGTCCATACTTGGTGCCATCTGTACTTTTACATACATTGACATGTCGTAATTAAGCATCAAAAGGGAAACCGCGTCCGAAAGATTTGGATACTCCTGTAAGGAATTTATGTATTCCTTTAACCGATTTAGCTAGAAAGGAGCATTGCTTGACAAGAACTGGGAACCTGTTCAGTTACTGTGAACACAAAATGTACGCCGACGACCTTCATATCTATGAGTGGATACCCATCAGAGTTGAACTCATTAGTCCACAAAATAAACGATGATTTTAATTCTCTCAATAAATGGGCCCTTGGCCTCGTATTAAATCCAATGAAGTCGCAAAGCTTAGTGATAGGCTCTCGCAACGCTTTAAACAAGAGAAATCACCCCTACCGGAAATTAGCATAGCTACAGGGGAAAAAAGAATGTAGCAAAATGGTTTTTATATCGTCTTGAGCAGAGCACTCAGCACTATTCGAAGAAAAAGTTTGAAGGAAAAAAAAATTGCGAAACCCTTTCTGAGACAATAGCGTTTGAGCTTTTTTGAAAATACGGAAATTTGAGCTCATTTTCAGAAAAATATTAACGAGTTTTCGAGAAACTTTATAAGACCTTAATTTAGAATTATTTAAGAATTAAAATTAATTAAGAATTTAAAGCATATATACTCCTAAATGCAATAATGTGAACAAATCGCTGTTAATGTAAATATTAACGATATATATATATATATATATATATATATATATATATATATATATATATATATATATATATGCACTTTAACTCAAGCTTGGTAGGAGAAATCAAAAGCTGTTTGTGTATACTTTATTACCTTTCATTTTACATAAAAAGATCGAACCAGTGATTACAGAGACAATGATGTCAATATGTTATAATCTTAATCAATATAAATCAATATGTTATATATATATATATATATATATATATATATATATATATATATATATATATATATATATATATGAAGAAAAAACTGTAATTTTTGAAAAACAAAACTAGAGCAAAATGGCGTTTATGTCATCTTATAGAGTATATTTAACACTATCCATATCAAATT
Source organism: Teleogryllus occipitalis (assembly GCA_011170035.1). Taxonomy (NCBI): domain Eukaryota; kingdom Metazoa; phylum Arthropoda; class Insecta; order Orthoptera; family Gryllidae; genus Teleogryllus; species Teleogryllus occipitalis. Next base: position 16,282 of record BLKR01016305.1, on the reverse strand, counting down.
TAAAAAAAAAAGTATCTCTAAAATTGAAGACAACTTTTTCCTTCAAATGAAATTTGTTGTCATAAATAGTTCTTTTTTTTTAGTTATTAAATTAGTTATAAAATTTTAGTCGTTTTCGTGCACTATGTGCAATTTTTAAAAAAATTACAAAAATCAGATTTTCTGGAAAACGGCTCCAAGCTTTTTCTTTAAATTTTTGGGAGGGGTAGTTTCAAAAGTACTAGTGTTTCAAATGTTTCCAGTGTGATGTCAAACGCCATATTGCTCTATTCTTTCGTTGTTGTTTTTTTCAAAATTTACAAAAATGCAAGTACTTTGACATGTCTCACACGTCGGTAATATTTACATTAGAGGCAATTTCTTATAATTATTAGATTTATGAACAGATGTGCTTTAAATAATATCAAAGTTTCTCAAACTCAACACTTTTTTGTGAAAATTAGCGGAAAATTCTGCATTTTCAGAAATGCTCACACGTAATTTTCTCAATAACGTGGTCACTTTTTTCTTGAAACATTTCCAGCGGATAGTGCTAATTGCACTGTATAATATAATCTAAAGCTCATTTTGGTGTATTCTTTTGTTTTTTTTCAAAAATTACACAAAACTTTTTTTTAATACCTCTTAGGCCTTAATATGCACATTTCCATAACTTTGTATATATTATTGCATTTGTGAGTGAAGTGCTTCAAATGACTTCAAATGAAGATTTTCGAAAACTCAATAGATTCCTGTGAATGAGCTTCATATATCGCATTTACAGCAATGCTTAATCGCCATTTTTTTAAAAAACGGCTTCAAATTTTTCAATGAAAATTTCTATTTAGGACGAGGTTTTACTCTTCTTTAATATTCTTGAAGTAATATTTCGGTTCTACTATTAGATATCCGAAAAGTATGTCCGAGAAAATGTATTTTGAAAGACGATAGATGGTAGCTGGCTAGAGGATGCGGGAAGACCGCCAAGCCAGTCCACACAAAGGAAATTAGGAAACATTACTTAGAGAAAGTCTGTATCATTCTGTAGCACAACTAGTTTTAATACTGCACATATTTCACGCAATACTACTAAACTACTAAAGTTTTCAAAAAAATGTGCATGACAATGAAATAACTAAGTGTGGAGAACAAAATTTAATTTGAAGGAAAAATCTTTATCATCGATTTTGTAGTTGTAGAAAGATGCCGAAATAATTTTCAACTCTTGCAATTTTCGAAAATTCACAGTTAACCGTGAAAACGTATCTCTGACATATTTATAAGTCTATTTCACTCTTTTCTTACCATAAATTTAAAGAAAAAATTTGGAGTCTTTTTTGAGAAAAATTTGAAAATGTCTACGTGACGTAACCGGAGACGTGAACTTAAGAGAGTTCACAAGCATCAAGCTTTTATGTTAAGTTTGTCGGAATTCTACCGAAGACGAATCGGAGAAAAGCATAAAAGAAACAAATGCACAACAAAATCCGCGAGAAGCAAATAAATATCAATTTCAGATTGTGTTCAGGTAGTTTGTTGGACGGTAGATGTTTCTTTCGATAGGAAATCGAAGAAAAAGCTCGTTGACATCTGATGGAAATTATCGTTCCAGCTTCAGTTGAACATTGTGAATACTTCTTTTTACGTGTATATTTTACGGGTAAGTACGGCATTTCATTAGGTTTAAATTTGTGTAGTGAATGAGGCCTACACCGTGATTTCAACAGAGAATTGCACAATGTTGCAGTCATTGGAATGAGGAGGGTGACCGAAAGGGTTTTTCCGAGTGGTAATCTATGTAAATAGTGAGAATCAATATATAAAAATCAATTATATATTTGCATCAATGAACGAGAAACTAACTATAGAACATGAGTAACGCGGAAGAAACTCTACAGCATTAAAATTCGAAATATTGGGTAACATTACTTGGTGGACAAGACCTGAATGTGGCCAGAGTTCGAACAGGGACGGGCAGTACTAAATATAATATTAAAATAACTGAACACTAGGACATAACAGTAGTGGGAGTGCGTAATATTTGATTAAATTCAACTTTCTCGGAAATCGTGTAACAACAAACCCCTTAAGTTACGAATTTCTACTGAAGGTCGAATGATTGCGTTACTAGCAACCTCTACTGAAGGGGCGTGTGACAAATCAAGACAACGGCCAGTAATTTACTTTGTAACAATTCGATGTCTCTGTTGAGAAAGCCGCTAAATTAACAGCTGCACCAACGTTCAACTAATCCACTTGCACACACAAGTTAATTAACTAGTCGTTAATGAGCTAATGCATTTGAAGAATCATCAACTCCATTAAAACATTATGGAAACAAACAAAATGTTATTTTGATTATCCTTTTCACTCTTACGTGGCGGAGATTTCTTCCATATATTTCGCATATCTTCGCACATTTTGCTTTAACACTACTGTTGAAACATTTTCTCGGTTATATAGTCAATGTAAACATACGCCAATGTTATGACATACTCTATAACCTCTCACAAAGTTTCAAAAGAAATCTTCATTCTTAACTTACCAATGTGCTACTTATGGTCGACAGAAGATCCAATCGACGAAGGCACGTGATGTCTTGTGGAAAAAAAAATATATTACAGGAAGACGAAACTTCACTTTAAGAGCTGAACGTTCTCAAAATAAATTGTACCTGACGCTTCACACAATCAGAAGGGAAAATTGACTATTCGGGGTACTCACTCCTCTTTGATGAGGTGGGACGAAGCACGCAAACACACGCAAACGTCACCTACTTTCAAATTAACAGAGAAGATAACCACAGCCACACAGTGAACGATTGTGATAGAACTGGTTTCCCCCACTTCTACGCTCTGAGATCGTGACGTCACGAGTAAAACATCACCACGACATCTACTCCAGCGGTTGGGAACTAACATGGCGGCAGACTTGAATTCACATCCGATTGCGAATTTATACTGTTGTATGTGTGAAATGTTTTCTTAAAATCAGGAATAACTTTAATTACGTACGTTTTTAACCTTGTGTATATATATATATATATATATATATATATATATATATATATATATATATATATATATATATATATATATATATATATATATATATATATATATATATATATATATATATATATATATATATATATATATATATATATATATATATATATATATATCCAGTTTCCCTGATCCATTGAGCAAATGCTGAGAAGGCCCCTTGTTTTGCTTCTGGACATAAATGTAACTTCATTTTCTGTGCACGTCTTCTAGAATTCAGTGGGAAATACAATTATTCAAATTATCGTTTCCACGTTGTCGCGGCAGGAAGTAATAAGAGCCAAAATTTATTGCTTATTTATCCTTGAAAATAGATTTTATTACATGGGAGTTTTTTTGTTTTTTTCTCCCTTTCAAAATTCAAAATTTATTGCTTATTTATCCTTGAAAATAGATTTTTATTACATGGGAGTTTTTTTGTTTTTTTCTCCCTTTCAAAATTCAAAATTTATTGCTTATTTATCCTTGAAAATCGATTTTATTACATGGGAGTTTTTTGTTTTTTTCTCCCTTTCAAAATTCAAAACTTAAGTAGTATATGATTTAGTGTAGGGATCACAGAATTTTGAAAATGTGCACACAATTCACTTTTCCCCATAGCCCGTCATACGCAGTTTTTAACTGTTTTTTGACGTAAATAAATAAATAAATAAATAAATAAATATATATATATATATATATATATATATATATATATATATATATATATATATATATATATATATATATATATATATATATAGACACACACACACGTTTGATGGAAAAGTGTCCAGAAATGATTCCCCCCCCCCCCCACTCTGTAGGTTGTGCACATTTAGGCGACTATATTTATTTTTAACTTACTTAACTCTAAATAAGGTACTTTAAAAGCTTTTAGTAATAATTACTTCACAATCCATCAATTATTAAGAATGAGGTATTTGCATTCTAATAGCCAGTAAAAAATTCAAAATTACATTCTTTGAGTTGTGCCCATATTGTAGTTTATGAATGATACAAGTACTGTCAACAAAAATTTGTCCTTTGTTGACAGAAAATTAACAAAACAGCTCAAAACATGAAGTAAAGGTGTTTGCATTGATGTTGATAAGAACATTTCTAAACTTCCCCCCCCCCCCTTTTAATGATTCAGTCTTTAAGTAATCATGCAAATAATTAAAAACCTTGTAACTGATATGGTGAGAACAATTTTGACCACATATTTTTTCCAACTTTATTATTGTTGTTTCTTTATTGTTATTATTTCATAAAATATTTATGTTTTAAAATTTATCTAATTTCATATTGATATTTTTACAGTAATCATGTGATTCTATTTCTATGGCAACCACTGATTTTCTGATACACAAGACATTTCATTTGGTGTAATTAATGACGTTATTTATCATTTTAAAGAAAATGATGTGACAATTAAGTTTCCTCAGATTCAGTAAAATTAAATTGGCGAGAATTCTGGGGACATAACAAGAAATATCTAGAAGATTCATCATCAATGAAATGATCTAAAAATAATATTTTGGATGTAGTATTAAAAGCTGTCTCAATAGGTTGCTCAAATGTTTGCATACAATCAATTCAGACATTCATTTTTTAAATTTACAAGCTGCTCCCTCACATTATAGTAAGTCATGTATTAACGGAAAATGAAACATTCAACTGCATGCTTACAAATATGTCTATATTATTTATTTACTATTATTTACCAAAAGCATCGAAGACCCTACTTTACAACCGTTGCATCAAATACAGGTAGTAATAAAGAAGTGTGAAAGAGGGTCAATTCATTAATTGTGAATCTGTTAAAAGAGGAAAATATCGAAGTATCTAAAAAATAGCTAAAATCAAAAGTTATAAAACAGTAAAACTTGCTCAATGCAGAACATCTGCAATGCGTAAATCGGTACAATGTGAACTGAAACTGCAGTCATGGCAAACGTTTTCCTTTATTTGTTTAATACAGAATTTTGTTAAATAACAAAAAATGCAGTCCTTTATGATACTGCATTGAGCAGGTTTTATTGCACTTTTGTCCCCACAGAGAACTTAGTTCCTTCATATTTTCTTATACGGGATGTATTCCATTATTTAATGTAGAGTTGCAATTGTATGGTATTTGTATTTCGTTCATGATTTACTTCAAAACAAAAATTCAAGTAGAGTCACAGCCCATTAGAATTCTTATTCTAATTAATATTCTAATTCACATGTTTCAAATATCTGATACCATGGAGCCCTGCTTACTTGTGAAAAAGTTCAAAAATTAACGACCAGAAAGAAATTGAACATTCTTGAGGGAGGATGTAAAGTTGGGCCAATTGTTTTTGGGGCAGAAATGAAATAAAACACTTTAACAGAATTGTGTAATAGAGTGGAGCATTTGAAGTGAAGACATAATGTATTGGCAGCGGTAGTGGATTAGGCACGAGCACTGTGGGCACTAGCCCCTTGGGCAGCATATTTTCTTTAATCCAAAAGTTTTTTATTTTTGAAAAATTATTTATTGAGAGGAATTACAATTTCCTGTGTTGATTTAACAAGGGTATATGCGCTCAGCAAGCTGGCCAGTGAAGAACGATATTGTGGAAATTTTTTAACAAAATTACAATAATACAAGATTTTAGAACTATAACTTTCAGCATATCAAAACGTACTCATTAATTTTCTTGTATACATACATGAATAGGAAGTATGTATATACTCTATATGTAGTATAGAGAAAGTTAATGTAATGCTGTGGAAAATCGATTTCGAGATTTCAATGGATATACAAATTTTCAGGTCTCCTGATACCAAGGTAGTGTTTTTTTTTTATATATATTATTATATTTTATTTTATTTTAATTTTTATAATTTAATTTTTCCATCCAACTGTCCGTTTATCTGCCTGTCTGGTGTATCTGAACCGTAAGCCTGCCTGGTGTGGCCTAAATTAAATGTAGGATTTTTTCCAAACCGAATAAACCCCAGTTGATCTGGCTTCTCTAGAAGCGCTACGATTTTGAAAAACATTCATTAATTTTTGGTGGTAGTTTACATAAAGACCCTGCGGCATTTTCAAAATTTTCTCTAAAATGGCTCCAAATTCTTTCTATAAGTTTCTTGTAAGAATAGAGTGAAATGCACTAAGAAAGGTGGCATAGGTCCAATTTTCAGAAATAATCAAAGAAATCATCTGATTTTTTGTTTGCCCCAAACTATGTGGTATACATGATCACATTTTAATTAACTCAATTGATCAAAAAGTGTGACTTAATTAATATTTAACAAACAATTAACCTACAATCACTTCAAAGACAATACGCTTTATGTGATTTCAGATAATTAGTTTGCAAGGTCGAAGAAACAAAGCTTATAAGCAGATCAGTGGAAAGTTCTTCATAATTTTGGAACTGAAATTTGAATGTAAGCAATGTCCAAGAAAAATCAAACTTCTGTGACACAGATTTAGAAGGCACATTAGGAAATGAAATGTTACACTTCCATGTACACTGCAAAAAAAAAGAAATTTGTCTCTAACGGAATTGATGAAGTTTCTGCATGAAAATGCCTTGTATAAGGTGCATTCCAATGTTAATATTGCATACCGGATGATTGTCTGCTCGCCAATACATAATAACAGTGCTGAATGGTCTTATTCATGTTTGAAATGTGTGAAAAACTACCTCAGATCAAAAATACCTAAGATCGATAAAATGGGCTTACGCTGTTGGCTATAGAATGCGTAATTTTAAAATCATACTACTCATCATACAATCATGCTCTATCATTCTCAACATACTGTGATTGACCAATTCAGTGTCCAATCAGTAAGACACAAGAGATTTCAATTAATTTTGTATAATGATATTAATTTTATTAAAAAAAAGTTGTATTTTTATTAATTGAATAAACGCTTTACAAAGCATTGAATCTTTGTCTGTATTTAAAAATTAAAGATTAGAAAAAGGGCGGCTTGGAGTGTAGTATCCAGGAGCGCCCCATGTGTAAATCCACCACTGATTGGCAGAGAATTAAATGATGACCATACTGTGAGAAATTGAATTGACTGAAATATTTGGGAAAGTAATAATACCTATAGCTTTATTATACTTAAAAACATGAATCATCTGTATGGGATTGGACCTAAATGAAGAATATATGTTGTTTTTGAAATGTGAAGAAGACATGTACATATGTATTGTTACTTAAAATTGCGAATTTAGCTAGACGTTTCTTTAGTATTTTCATTTAAAAGAGTATTGTATAAGTTCATTTTTATTTTTATTTTAATAAAATTATTTAAGGTTTATTTTTATGAACAAATGTTATCTTTTACTTTGAATTTTTAAGACTTTTAATTTAATAATATCTTCAATAAGTTGCATTATTCAGATTTACAGTGTATACAATAGGATCATTAGCCCTGAATAAATATTAAATGAATATATTTACTTTCTTTCCAGTAAGTAAAACTAGATTGATTATATTTGTAATTAATGGAAAAAGTTAAAACAAATTCATTATAAGAGTTTTTCTGGGGCACGTATTGTTTTATCAATTTAGACTTGATTTCCAAAAGAAAACAAAAAATTAAATTGTGTTAATCTTTGTTTTGAAGTTCAAAACTCTTCTAATATCAACTTTCAAATTATATTATTTACTTGCAGAAGTAAGCCATCAGTGCCCAGGCTTTTATCTACCACAAACATTTTTTTCGCAACCCCTCATTGCACCACATTACCCCCACTTCATATCATTTACAAAATGCAGACAATATACAACTTTCTCTTGTTTTGATGGTTAAGTAAATAAAATTTCATTAAGATCAAAATAAAAGTGCAAATTTGTCTAATGCAAATAACTTCTTTATGTATTGGGAAATAATGGCATGAAAAAATGAGCTTCAATTATGCTTGTAAAAATTCTTTACTTTCCATGAAAATCATTTTAGCTATTTTTAAGATAAAAATAGACAGACAGATAGTCTGTTTGGAGTGTTTTAGTAGTAGTATAGTAGTCACTTAGTAATATAATAATATAGTAGTCATTTTAATAGTTGTATAGTAGTCACATTGACAGAAGTTTTTTTCAAAAACCGCTCAATTTTTCTTCTCTATATTTTTGATACTGTTAGTGCCAAATTGAATTGTGCCAAATCAAATTTTTTTTACTTGTCTGTCACATCAGTAATATTTACTTTAGAGGCGATTTCTGGAATGTTGCTGACAAGAGTAATTTTTCAAAAGTAATTTTGCCAACTGCTCGGTGATTGAGGTGCAGCACAACAATGGCGATGAATCGGAGAAATTGAGTGGCCCAGTGGAAAAATGGCACATGCAGCACATCTGGTAATTTTGAGTGTTTGTAATGGTTCAGTAGTCCAGGTCTTCAATCGAATCCATTACAATTTGAATATTAGCATGTGCTTGTTCTTTGACAATGATCAAAAAATCTCGAGAATGTTACAATTAGCTGGTTGAAAAAGGACATGCCACCCTTGTTGTCTTGCACCTCTAGTGGCTAGAGTCAATTTTCTTTATAGTTCGGCTGAAAACAATGAGAATACAGTTCAGAATTAGCCTACGTAATTTTCAAAATGGGTCATGGCTCATAGGTATTGTGGTTCGTTAGTATTATAAAGGAAAAATACTCTTGGTAATAAATGGCGAACAGGGTCTATATAAATTAACCCCATGATCCAAATGAAATACCTTCCCAATTAAGTTTGCCTAGGCGTGTCCGTTCCCAAGCTTTTAATTAATCTGCGTTGCCAGTTAAATATCCCAAGAGTCGAGAAATAAAACCAGCAAGATTCCAGAATTTGCAGTACCTCTTGTAGTTTGTATTATCTGCGAACGTTTCCTTGAGCCCTCCTTTCGATAGACCTGAGCGATGGGTGTTAATTATTTCGACGATATGACTATTATATAAAATCTGTAGCTAGTTTTTAATGCAAAATAATTTCTATTTCAGGGGATCTATCATATCTGGTAATTGTATTTTGTCTTCACTAACATTTATTCTTAATTCATCTAACGTTAGTAAAGGAGTGGAGGTAGGTATTCAGGGACTCCAGGAAACGTGTGCGTATAAGAGGAAGAGATAGAAGATACACTTTTTTGTTTTGGGATCTACAAGGTGCTAGAATAACTGCAACTAAAGAGTGAATTGCGGTTCCTTACTCTGTTTATTACAAAATGTGCTGTATTAACCTAAACTTTGTGGACCTAATAGGTTTTATGTAATGTTTAATTTTTCTAAATAGTGTCACTACCAGTAAACTGGAAACTTAGGTAGTATTACGAGTCAGTACTGTAGAGCAAAAAAAACTAGTAATTTCAAAACGACTTTATTGACCTCCACCATGTACAATAAGTAGAAATACATGTTTACAATTCACTTGGTTTTACAATAATCCCAAATGTAAGTTGCAAACTTTACATTAACTTAAGTTATTGAGTATAAACTCTTTACTCTTCAGACGAAATTCTGAGAAATTCAAAACCTTGAGTCATTTGGGTGTTGGTTGTATAAATAAGTCATTATTTACACAACTATCACCATCTTTTTCAGACGCCCGAAGGCATCCCCTAGTGCATTTAGCGGACAAGCATTAATTCCGACTAATTGTAGAAGTAAATTTGACTATCAATGGAATGTTCATAGTAAAAATATGTCAAACAGAATGAAGTTGTACAAAATTAGCACGATTTTCATTGTGCATAAGACAACCAGATATCACCAATGTACTCTGCATGTCATGGTCAGTACCAGTAGTTGATGAGATATTCTCAAGATGTTTGATAGAGACCCTCTGTTTAAGGCCATTACAGCGAGATTCAGTTACAGACTGAGTAACACTCGAGGTTATAACTTGATCTCTAAGAGAATTAAATGAAGTCTTCAGATCCAGCCGGAACAGAATCTAAAGCAGCAAGCCTGCCCATTATCACATCTAAGTTTGCATTAGCATCATTTGCATTTTTCAGTTCTCTAAGCTGCACACTTATTCATTTGATTACTGCAAGATATCCATCTAGTTATCGATAGCTACCAAAAATTTGTCAATATTAACAACTGATGATCTGTTCATTGAGAGTCCAGAGTCACCCATACTCTCACCATGGGAGACACTCGCAGCAATAATATGTCCCTCGTCAGCAAGACGTGGAGGTATGAGGAGGCCGAACTGCCAAGTGGAGTATTTGGAATTGAATTATTGTGCGTACATCTAGACATAAAGTTCTCATGACAACTCATACAACAAATCCTGGTTAGATTGTCATATTTAATTTTGTAATACATCCATACATCCTTGATGACATAGACAGCGGCAACTGGCTTAAGACATTTGATGCAAGAAACTGGAGCTGTCACCATTTGACCGCAGACGTAAGAGCTCATTGATGTTATTTGCTTTGCAAAAGTCCTGGTATTCATCTTGAATATGTTGGTAGCAGTGATAGATGTCAAGTACCAAACGAAACGTAACAGTTGGCAGTACGTGACAAAGCTCAATACGCAATTTAGATGTAATTAAAATGTAACTTTACAGTAATGAAAAGTAATGAAAACAAGTAAAAAATAAAATGTTAGGACACTTGTACTGTCTTAGTAAAACATGTAAGTATTTAAGAACTGCCGCAGTCAGAAGCCCGAATTAACTATTGTAATCGATTCTCAACAATAGGAACTCAAAAAAAACTACCCATGCTGATGTCCTCTATAATTTATTAAACTATTATCAACATTAATTATAAATTTGCATTTAAAATATATTCGCACATTCGTTATTTTGAACTAAACGATGAATTTATTTCATAAACAAGTTATTAGAAGAAAATAATGTCTCATTTACAATTTTACAATTTCAATTTTACAGTCCATATTAGCTGATTATAACCCACATTATAACCTACATCAGGGTTTCTGATGTGAAAGGACTCTAGAATACTGTAATACGAAAGAATTAAGCGTTCATTTTCCATGTGCTCTCATTTAATGTTCTTTGTAGAAAATTACATACATTGGTCTGAGGCAGTTTTTCAGTACTTCTAATAACTTCCTAAGACCAAAAAAAAGTGTCAATACTTTATTTCTTGCTTGTTAGAGATTCCGGGCGTGTAAACTATTAGGTCATTGGTCGTGGTAGTAAGTGTATTGCAGGTTTTTCGTCGGGGAGTGGTGTTCATTCCCCACTGGATGGAGAGATCCGGAGCCAACCTACCGTCAGCTAGCAGGGTTTTCCCTAACCAGGTATCTCCCACCAGTGAGGCACCGCGCCAGCAGGAACAAGCTCTAAGCTCCCGACCGGTCTCTCAGCAAGTGTGGTAGTGTTGTGCATGTTAGTGTAAGTGCGTGTAAGGGGAGAGGATAGGACAAGGAAGAGGTAGGAAAGATCGCGCGCGGTCCGTGGCCCGTTTGTTAGGGTACTGCTCCGGCATTCGCCTCGTGTTGATCGGAGAAACCACGGAAAAATACTGATCAGAGCAGCCGGCCCCTAGAATTCTCCTCCAGACAGCGACTGAATTCGATTTAGCTGACAAGCTAATGTCGAAAATCTTGCCACTGTCGGGAATCGAACCTAGGACCTTCCGGTCAGAGGTGCTGCAGTGACATCAGTTGATGCACTGAGCCACCAATCCCGGTTTATTAATTGGTATTTGTTTTCTCTGCAGAAGCTTCTCTCTTTCCACGAGCATGTAGCAGCTTTGGTTTGTTGTATTTCGTGTCTTTCCTCTGTAGCAGGTCCATTATTTCTCTGTCACCTAACTTCTTTGCATAATCCAATGCGGACTTTCCCGGTTTTTTGCAGTCGGTTGGGGATGCCCCCTTTTTCATGAGTAATTTAATAATATCCACACACCGATCTTTTACAGCTAACACAAGAATTGGGGTACCCTCATAGCGTGCGTTTGCAAATCTTCTTTTTCTGTGTAGAAAGATTTCAACTAAATCCCAACAACGGCTGTGTGCGGCGAATGACACCGCGTTCTCATCAATTTCCGCATTCCTTTTCAAAAGAACATGCACCAAATTCCTGTGTTTATTTTTTGCCGCCAGAGCCATGGGTGTGAGTCCGTGGTCATCTCTGAGGTTGATTTTCGCCCGACAATTCATCAGGAATTCGGCAACTTCCACGTGGCCTTCCTCGGCCGCGCGGTGGAGAGGAGTACGCGATAGGTTGCCAGGGGCGTTGACGTCTATTACTCCAACGAGGACTATCACAGCTTTAATGTGGCCTCGGGAAGCTGCCACGTGCAAGGCCGAGTCGCTCCGTGCGGTGAGCTGGTCTCTGCTTTGAACGGCACCCTCCCCGCTGCTGAGGAGTTGGAGCAGACCAGCGTAGTCCCCTTTTTCCGCCAGTTTCAGCAAGGAGTTGACCGGGGTCGCGGGAGGAGCGGTATGCGGGGAAACGCTGTGGTCGTGTGTTGGGTTAGGCCGAGACTTTTTTAACGGTGAAGAGGGTATCACTCCTCCTTGTCGACTCTCGTCTCGTGGCGTTCTGGGTGGAGTAACAGGCAACTCATCGGATAAGGAGGGGCCGCGAGGAGATAAGGTAACTGATTCCATTTCCCGTCTCTCCTCCATTGTTTTTCTTCTGTAATCTGCTTTCCGTTGTTTCACGACAGGTTCCACGTCAGTCAACGTGAGCTCCAGAGGTCAGTCTAGTGATCGCCTTTTCACCTAGACAAAAGCATCAATAATAATAATAATAATAATAATAATAATAATAATAATAATAATAATAATAATATAACAATAAAATCATGACAATGATCATATTAATCAAACATTACAAATAAGAATAATACCATAACAATTTATCATAATAAAACAAATACTTTTTTAAATAAGTAAAAAGCATCAAGTGTGACTATGCGCATCTAAATTTTCAATAATAATAATAATAATAATAATAATAATAATAATAATAATAATAATAATAATAATAATAATAATAATAATTTCAATTCGAAGGACACTTTCCGGAATAAGCTCTAGACATTGAACAAAAAACAGAGGACTCGCACTTGGGGTCGCTGCTATGTCTGTATCAAAGAGAACGAAGGCGAGATCATAATGCACCAAAAACAGGCTCAGGAAGGACTATAGCTATTCAAGCCCAAACAGATAAGACTATCGAGGACGCAGTCGAAAAAAAAAGGAAGAAGCATTCACCGCCTGTAGCAAAATTCCTTCAAACAACGCCGTGACGAGAATGAACACCATGCTACACTGGAATCTATGTAGAAAATATAGCTTGCAGAAAATTGATTAATGGCGGAAGCACAAGCTGGACAAAGTGGTCAAAAATACCAACAGAATATACTATGGAATTTCCAGATCAGAAATATTCTGGGATTTCAGAATAATTGTCTCTGGGCGCGTCAACTGCCAAGGTCACGAGTCCCGTAAGTGTAGTCATGGAAGAAGAAGAAACGAACAAGACGAAGAACAAGACGAAGAGGATATACCTACCTATATATATACATATATATACCTATATATATATATATACCTATATATATATATATATATATATATATATATATATATATATATATATATATATATATACTAGCTGACCCGGCGAACTCTGTTCCGCCTTAACAGCCGTTTTCATCTTTTTCTCGCGTCGCACTCACTGCGAGAAACTGTACTATCCTTGTTGCACTCGTGATATTAAAGCAATTGCAGATTTGTGTTTTTCTCTCAAACAAAGAAGAATTTAAAATAAACGCTCTGATGTTAAATAGATAATTAAAAAATCTATTACGTAGCAGAGCGTTTTTTTTTTTTTGAATTGATTTTTGTTTAAGAGAGAAATACAAAGCTGTAATCATAGGGACCGGCTGTTAAAGGCAATAAATAAGCAGATTTTGGAATTTATTAAGTTAAATTATTTATTAGAAAATACAAATAAACAATTAAGTAGATTAATTATTCATTATTGTTCCTGTATTTTGGTGCATAGGTTGCACTCTTCAGTTAAGTACCTTCATGCGAAAACATGCGAAATCACGCGAAAACGTGCGTTCTCACACAGGAACGCTGTCGAACGGGATAAACAGTATCCTATGTCCGTCTCCTGGCTCTAAGCTTCCCGCTCACCAATTTTCAGCCAAATCGGTACAGCCGTTCTTGAGTTATAAATAGTGTAACTAACACGACTTTCTTTTTATATATATACTTACATATATACTATATATACAGGGTGAGTCACGTAACTTTAGCACCTCCTGTAACTTTTGAACGGTTGAAGATATTGAAATGCAGTTTTCACTTAAGTGCATGAGAAAATAGGGCTAACTGATACATGTATTTATTTCTGTTTTATCACTTGTATTCTACGAGATATTTGAGGTAACTTTTGTTTTTTCAAATGGAACTATACATATTTTTTCAGTCTATCATAAAGAACGTAATAAGACGAATCCAATGATATACATATTGTTATATGTTAGATAAGGTTGTTTTTTTTGTTTGTTTTTTTTTTTGAGAAATTTTGATTCTTTTGCGACCAGTTCTTAACTGATATTTTGAATGTAACCTACCGCCACAGGTTACGCAGCGCTCCGTCAGGAAGCGCGCGCTCGGGGAAGGGAAGGGATCTTCGTATTTCAAGATACAAAACATATCCCAAATATTCTGAACGCTCGTATCATATCGAGGTGTCAAAGCTTCCTCGGTTCACCGTAGGAGGGGTCGGGGAAGGAAGAAACGGTCCGACGCCTACGGCGCGGCGCATACGTTGACAGCCACTCCACGTGCGAAATACGAAGATAGGCTTAGGTCATCTCTCAGGTCAAATGGAAAATAGCTCGATGAAGGACACTAAGAAAAGGTTCTCTTCAATGGAATTATTATTTCATAATTCAATTTTTACGAATTATGTATGGTTTTCATTTACATACAAAGTATGCAAAACGTAAACACCGTAACACAAAACATTTACAATAATAAGAATACACTTTAATATAGTTGTTGCTGTGAGCCATCTCCTTTTATTTTTTATTAATTAATTTGTTTATTTATTTATTACTTATCTTGTGAACGACGACATGTAATACTTCAATATTATGAAAGCAAAAGGAAACGTTTCATTATTACGCTAGAGAGTATTTATTTTAAATCAATTAATTAGGAAGAAATCATTGCTCTACGCTAAGCAGTTTTGATCATGAGTCTCTTCCGAGCTTCGGCCGTCTTGGACTGCTTAGAAGAATACTGTGTCCCCACGAGATGCGAGAATCTCGTCTCGTTGCCTCCCGGAGAGAAAAAGAATCTCCTTCGTTAGTGTACTCCCTTGGCCTTGGCTAGGCGCTTCCCCCTCCACGACCCTTCTCTCCCTTCTTCGGCCAGCGAGAATGATTCACAGGTCGGTCGAGATACGAGAGACTGAATGCAGTTTTGTCCGTCTCTAGTGATTACATTTATTTACTATTGTTTACTATATTTTGGGAATATATTTTTATTTTAGTGATTAATTATTATCTTAATGGATGTTTCTATCCCTGTGTTATTATTCTACGCTTATTATTATTGTTTGCTCAGTATATGCAATATTCTTTATCTTATTCTTAGTCTATTATGTTTTGTTTCAAGATCCTATTAATATCCTGTGATATAAAACCCCATTAACTGGAGGTGAAGTAATAAACAATTATATTGCAATACATACGATAAAACCTCATTTTTAATCCTTTCATTTCTTAAAAAACATCTGGAAATGGGGAAGGATGGAAAGCAGAGTTCAGAGAAAAAAACTACAACAGTTTTATGAATATTCGGGATATGTTTTGCATCTTGAAATAAGAAGATCCCTTCCCTTCCCCGAGCGCGCGCTTGCTGGTGGATCGCTGCGTGACCTTCTGTGGCGGTCGGTTACATTCAAAATATCCATTAAGAAATGGTCGCAAAAGAATAAAAATTTCTCAAAAAAAACCTTATATAACATATAACAATATGTATATCATTGTATTCGTCTTTTTACGCTCTTTATGATAGACTGAAAAAATATGTATAGTTCCATTTGTAAAAACAAAGTTACCTCAAATATCTCGTAAAATACAAGTGATAATATAGAAATAAATACACGTATCAGTTACCCTATTTTCTCATGCACTTAAGTGAAAACTGCATTTCAATATCTTCAACCGTTCAAAAGTAACAGGTGCTAAAGTTACGTGACTCACCCTATATATATATATATATATATATATATATATATATATATATATATATATATATAT
>BLKR01016304.1:0-31769 GCA_011170035.1 Teleogryllus occipitalis | reverse complement strand
GGGCCACCACAATGTTGGCCGGTACAGTGTGCCCGTTACGTGGGCACAATTGCTGTTATACACAGCACAATCCTCGATTATGTACTAGTAGTGACCCATTGAACACTTCAAAATTTTGGTAGTGATCAGGTATTTGGCTCAGTTACGGCCAACCATTTTTCTACCCCCTTAACATGTTTGAGACCGAGAAAGTTCCCACAAGTACCGGTTAGTTAAAGTACTATAATTGCAATATTAATAAAATATTTTCAGATTAATCTTAAACCATAAAATAAGGGAAAAGAAAGAAATTATCTTCAATTTAATTCTCACTACAAGCATCTCCTTCCGCAACTAAGAAGCCTCAATTCTTATTTTTGAAATTGTACGCTCAAAGTGGCCACTACTGACACTATTTGTGGTATGGTTACTGTACATACCTTCCCATTGTACTCTTCCCATTTGCCATGAAATTTCATTCAGCACTCCGTGAAATATGGAAATAAACCTCCAGAACACATTTCAAGTGCTTCTTTTCTGTCTACAGAGTTAAAAAAGGGGTTAATTTTTAGTTTAGGATAAGGTTCACGTAAAAGAATGAGACACACCGAAAAAAGATTCAGTCTCTTCGCTTTTGATTCATTCCGCCGCAGTGCGATGTCTTCGTATACGTTTGGTTCTTGCCACATTGTAATGTCAAATTACTTGTACCTGTCACATTGTAATGTCAAATTACTTGTACTCGTCACTTTGTTTTCTTGCTTCGCTCGCCCGAATCCAAGTCACGGCGAGGCTCGAGCTTTCGGCCCTCGCGTTCACTATAAACATCCTTGAGTCTATCCACTGCCCAATTAGCAATTCACGTTCCTAAGAAATCACTTTAATGGTTAAGTTCACTCTCTGAAATCAATAAAATTAAAAACTCACCTTAGACTGGGATTGGGTAAATTTTTGCCTTTGTAAAATGCAATTTAAAATGACAGTTAGGACAATCACACTCTTTTTGCAAAATACCATATTTGTGAAAACCATTTTATCATATTAATAGGCTCATCTTTTCGCATATAACTGAAGAAACGCCCGTTCAAAACATTCATTTTGAATACACCGGCCTCCAGTATTTAAACTGGGCAGATGCGAACACGTTGTGAAGAAACACTACAAGCTTTGTTTGAAAGGAATCACCAGGGACGGTAGCTCAGTGCATTAACTGATGACACTGTTCCTAGGTTTGAGTCCTGATGGTGGCAGAATTTTCGACGCTAGTTTTTCAGCTAAGTCGAATTCAGTCACAGCCTGGAGGAGAATCCTAGCGGTCGGCTGCTCTGATCGATAGTTTTCCGTGGTTTCTGCGATCAACACCAGGCGAATGCCGAAGCAGTACCCTACCAAACGGGCCACGGACCACGCGCGATCTGTGCTTCATCTTCCTTGTCCTATCCTCTCCCTTTACACACACACTTACACTAACATGCACTACACTACCACATATCCCGGGAGACCGGTCGGGAGCTTAGAGCTTGTCCCGGCTGGGGCGGTGCTCCGCTGGTGGGAGAGTCCTGGTTAGGGGGAAACCCCGCTAGCTGACGGTAGGTCGGCGCTCTACGGTAGACCCTACGGTCCTACGGATCTACGGTCCAGCGCTAGGCAGGATCTCGCTATCCAGCAGGGGAAGATTGCCGCCATCTCCCTAGGAAAAAATATGCACTACATTTACGGAACTAATGACCTAAGCTGTTGACGCGCCCGGAATCATTAACCAAACAAACAAACAAACAACTAGAATCAAATTCAACGAACAATCGAACATCGTTAACTATGAATGAATGAATGCCTTGTTTTACGTGGCGAGTCTCAGACCATGACGTCTGCTCTTCCGTCTGTCCACACAAATTTCGTTAGGCTCCTTTCACCTACTAGGGGAGAAAGAAGGTATTACTTGGGCGAAGAAACAGGTAATTTGAATTTAGCTCAGAGGCTCCATTTAGGCTTGAGGATCTTTTACATGCAGTAAATCTACTAACATGGGACAGCCGGCTTTACTTCCCCTCCGAAGGAAGGCGTATGAAGGACTTTTTCGCCCTTAAAAATCCACGGCTTTGATCGGGTTTGAACCCGCAAACTTGGTTATAACAGCCCGTTACGCTAACCGTGAAATAAGAATTAGCCAATACGGGTTCTGTGATCCCAAAAATGAACTCGTTGAAGCGAACCCCGCCCGCGTTTCACCATTGCTGGGGAGAGGGTCTGTAGCGTGGGGGGCGGGCTCAACAGCAACAACCTCGGACACTGCGGTCGCCAACGCAATGTTTGCGCCGGCTGACGTCAGAGCCGCACGTGCACGCGGCGAAGGGCGGGAGGGAGGGAGGGGGTGGGTGCTGCTCTCCGTAGGACATAGCGCCCCAGGTCGATGCACGTACCGCAAAGCCAGTCGCCCAAACGCGCTTTTATGGTCTGCTCTTTTCAGTACCGTGAACTCTCGCCCTCAAAGGGTTATTTGAGGGTTTAATTCTTTCTCTTGATTCGTGTGGTTGTTGACCCTTCCTTGTTACGTTAATATACGGGTGCACCTGTTAATTGCATCGCATATCAACTGTGATTTACCACTTACAGGATTCCTTTGATTTTGATACACTGGGATACTGGTATATTATTATTTTCCTTGCATGCTTTAAATGTTGTGATGTTTACAGTCATTATAAAAAAAAGAACAGGCTTTGTTGCAAAAATGGTGCTAACCACGTATGATTTATCACTTACAGAATTATAGATCTCCAGTACCTTTGTGTTTTGTTTTTGGTTACATGGTATCGTACTAATATATTTTATTATTATTATTATTATTATTATTATTATTATTATTATTATTATTTCATGTTTTAGTTATGCTTTCACCGTATACGTAAGAGAAACGTCAGGTTTGAGATTTTAATTAACAAGTTATTGTTTTTGATCTTGTACACTGTAGCCTTGATGATGAAAATATATTTTCTGGAATGTTCACAAGTAAATAAATCTATTACTTTCCATTCGCCAATCTGCATAAACAAGTCTTCAATTCATTTATGGGCGTAAGGATTCTTCGTGATGAATAATGTTAGAAAGAATTGACTGGAAAGACAAGAACCCCACACGTTAAATGACGTGACAAAACTGCACGCGACTCCACACGAGATTGAAATGTATTTCGTATGACTGTGTAATCAAAACTAAAATGGCATTTCATAGTGCCTTCCCATATTTCACGTACATTATATATTGCGACTTTATCACTCGACTCCAGGTACAGTAAATATTACACGTTATTTCTTTAATGAATGTTGTGGAATATTCAATTAATGATAGATATCATTGAATAATTTCCTTTCATTTGTGAAATGTAAATCACATTCAAGTGAAACATGGACAGGAAGTAGAAAAACAAAGAATGTTAGAGACTTCACAAATGAATTTCTTAAGAGCTCTGCTCGATATAACAGTGAGAATTATACAAGGACATCAAGGAAAATTTGGTAGGTGTTTTACTTTAGAACATACCGCCAGAAATGGTTCCAGCAGTAAATAGGGTTAAGCCAAATACGCTATCAAAGTTAGGTTTCTTGTAGAAGATGTGGATATAAGGTTATCAGAGCAGTTATAAGTCTCGCGACCGCTCTTTCTTCCCAACCATTGTACAGAAAAAGACGTTTCCTTTATTTAAAACCTCCTTCAAGTGTATTGAACTCATTATAATGCCAGTGATTGCTAACCCATGCACTGGAAGTCATAGACATCTGTTACTCTGCTATGCGTCGAGCCGCTGAGCAAAACAAGCCCCCAAAGCGACAGGGCGGCGAGACCCACAGATCCAATGTCTTTGGAGAAAAGGGAAAAAATACGGTATTAGACTTTAATTTATTGGCGTTCAGAGGCTCTTCACTGCTAGGTCATGGAGGTTCACGATTAATTTAATGAGTATATGATAATGAGATGAATGATGATAAATGATCGATAAATGGCGAACCCCGAGAAAACCTTCCGAGAGCTCGCATTGGTATATTGAAAAAAGGCCTAATAATATTTATTAAATTTTAATTTCCAGAACATTCACACTCTTCAACCACAAATGTTTGGCCGAAAAATCGTGCAGTCATTAACAGAAACATTTCTTTCCAAATGGAAAGAAAATTAGCGGATTTTGGTGGTCTTTCTGTATTGTTTCCTGAAGAAACTACCCACTGTAGCAACCCACCGACCTATTGAAGCAACGACCCACGGGCTTTCTTTACCTGCAGACGCGGGTAGTCGCTCAGTCTCCATTTTCTCTCACTGTTTTCCAACCCCGTTTTCATATGGGGAAGCCTGCTCCGATATTATTCTCCCCGGTTAACAGTGGCTCAACCATTCAATGTAATGACTTGAATACTGAAAAAGCTTTCGCTTCACGTTGTTTGTAGTTGTTTCTTGGAGATCTTAGACCACAATACATTTTAGCCCATTCGGTTAGGCTTTCTTAACGATAAATAAACAAAACTCAAAAGAATGAATGTAAGAGGTGTAAGCAAATGTTGAAATTAGCCTCAATCAAGCAATGAGTCCATCACATGAACCTCTTCAAAATGTGAGAGAAATGCGACTCAAAGTGATCTGAGAGAGACAGAGAGAGAGAGCTAGAGGGAGATAATGAGAAAGCTAGAGGGAGAGAGAGAGAGCTAGAGAGAGAGAACTAGAGAGAGAGAGAGCTAGTGAGAGAGGTAGAGTGAGCTAGAGAGAGAGAGTTAGAGAGAGCCAGAGAGAGCTAGAGAGAGAGCCAGAGAGAGAGTTAGAGAAAGAGAGAGGTAGAGAGAGAGAGAGAGCTAGAGAGAGAGCCAGAGAGAGAGAGAGAGCTAGAGAGAGAGAGAGAGAGCTAGAGAGAGAGGGGGGATTCGTCGTCCGTATATGAGGGAGAAAAAAATTGTTAGAAGAAACGAGAAAAAGAGAAAATTAACAGTTCAAAAGAAGGGAAACGAGAATAAAAGAGCAACGCCTGGGGCGAAACGTTGCAAGCGCAGTCGGAGTGAGTGAGTACCGGTCGCATAAACTGATTCATTAGTTACCTTACTGAAGTGCATTGTACAGTAGAACCACTCTAATCTGAATCCCAGAAATCCGACTTTTTGGATAATCCGAACAAAATTCGGAATAGGGGAAAAAATAAACAAAATAAATCAAATGCTTATTTGTAGTGTAAAGAAAGGATGTTACACTGTGGAACCGAACAACTAATTATCGAAACACAAGTCGAAATATTGCACTGGTAACTACGGTGTATATCTCATGTTTATATAGCAGTAATTTTCCCTTAGAGGAACTTGCAAAATCGGTAATCTTCTTTTGCAGTAAGGAACTGCATCTGCTTGATGTTGCGATGTGCTGATGTGATTGCTACGCTACTTTGCCATTTTCTCACATCGCACATTACGTTTCATTGTGTGTATTTGTATATGTACGGTACATATTTTTCGGATAATACGAATACTTCCGAATCCAAACAGACCACATCCCCAATTAGTTAGGAATACCGGGGTCCTACTGTATATCTGGAGAGATGATGCTATTCGTGCCTCCCTGAATCACAGGATCCGGTGCCAACCTCTACGACGGCATGCGGGGTTTCCTCTTAACTACCTTTACGGACTCCTGACTGGTCTTCTCACAAGTGCGGAAGTGTAGTGCATGTAAGTAAGTGTAAAAACAGAGAAGAGGCAAAGGATAACGAAGGAAAGATGGCGCGGTAACCGTGGGTCATTTGTTACAGTATTGTTCCAACATTCGCCTGGAATTTATCGGAGTAACCTCATCGGAATACAGATGAGAGCAGCCAGCCCCTAGAATTCGCTCTCCATTTACGACCCACCCATGCACTTTCACCATTTACCCCCACCACTCTCCACTCACCACCCACCACCAACCACACCACACCCAACATCATCACTCACATACCATCATCCACCACCTGGGTGGTGTCTCATCACTCACCCCACAACACTCACTACCCACTGCCCGTCACCCAAGTTCAATACTCACAATCCACCACCGAACTTTATTACTCACCAACCACCAGCCAACCTAATCACTCTGCACCCACCACCCAACATTATCACTCACCATCTACCACCCACTATCCAACCTTATCACTCACCACTCCACACCCATTAACCACCACCCATCACCCAACCTCATCACTCACCGCCCAACTTTATAACTCACCATCAACTACCCACCACCCAACCTCATCACAGCACCTACCATTCATTGGGATCATTCTGCACCCACCACCAACCCTCATGCTTGACCACGCAACCTCGTACCTCGCCACCCACCACCCAACTTCATCACTCACCACCCACCACCGAACCTCATTACCCACTCACCACCCACCCCACAACCTCATCATTTACTATCCGCCACCTACCACCCACCACCCAACTCGCGTACGGCCGCGGTTGCGAGGTCTGGCGCTCAGAGCGCGCTCGCAGCGGTGATGCCTCGCTCTAATGGACTTCCTCCACAAAGGAGAGTGTAGGTTTGGAAGGCGCTCCCACCTTCTTCCATGCCAAGTACAAAGGACATTTGAATAGACACTTAATACCATCAAGAGCTTTTGCTCAGGGGACTATTTTCTTTCTTGGGGATTTTTAGCGTAGTGCAGAACAAACACACATTGTTTTTATTACGAATCTATGTTTTGCGATGTACCAAAGAATCATTATAAAAATAAGTCAAGGAACATTATATAAAAAGGAGCAAGTTACGAGTTGCTGGCAAATCCACGTACAGATACTATTTGAAAGTACAGGAGGCGTGGGGAAGAACAATGAATGGAAAAAAGTGGAAGTACAAGACTGGGGGAGCACGGGCAGACACGAAGAGAGAGCTCTTGAATTCATGGGTGTGGAGAAAAAAAATCTTGGTGATAGAAAAGGAAGGGCGCGGTGTATTGTAGTCCCAAAAAGAGAAGGTATATCTCAGTATGAGGAGATTGACCGTGAAGTGGAAGAGAGAATCGTCGCGATGCGGGGACACGACGTGGAGTCACGACGCGACGGCACAGTCCAAGAGCATATGCGAAGATAGCGCGCGAAGAAATGAAAAGCAAGAAAAAGCAATGTAATAGACTTTAGTTGGCTGCCAAAATAGTCTAAGGTAATGTGTTAATTATGAATTAATATAGTTGAATAAACATTAGGTTCATTTTTGTTATGAAAGGAAAAGCCTGATTATTGATCTAAGATTACAGGCAAAACCAAACCCAATTGAAACAAAAATCTGCAGAAAATGTTTCCGTACGTAAGAACAGACCGTCACAGTGAAGGTAAGCTAGACAGGTTTAAGATGTATTTCAGTGGCATGCCCAACGTGGGGCAGATTAATTATAAGAAGAATATTGTCGGATATATCTCAGTAAATTATCAGTAACGCTTTCTCAATAAATACAGGCGTAGAGAAAACCTTGATAAATTTTAAACGATTCTTTTTTACTTATTTAGTGTCACTGTTCAACTACTATGATCATTTAGTAATCAATATATGTAACCTGGGAGGTAACAGTAACGGTATACAGACACACACAAACATCCAAGCTCCGGGCGGGATTCCAACCTGCGATCCTTCAGGCACAAGGCAGCTACAGTTTAGCCTCCTCTGGCCAGCCATGCCGGATCTAAACGATTAAGTGATATTTGCGGAATATTGCTTTTACGAGGGATTCTGCCCACCCATATAAATGTCTTACCAAAGTAGTACAGTGGGACGCACATGTAAAGAATACTTTGACTCTATTTTGTTTATTTCCTGAATTGTATTTTGTAAATTTCATTTTCTGGGACGATATTTTCGTTTATATTGCATATTATGATTTTACACTTAATGATTTACGTACCAAGTCATTTTTGAGCCTCCTTGAACAATGTTTTATTGAAATGTTCTTTAGCACCTCATGTGGCATTATAAAATCAGTTTTCTATTTCAAGTACGAATCGTTATGTAGTGCCATTTACATTGTGTAATGCCTCATTAAATTTACGTATTTTCCAATTTTGTAGTAATTGAATTGTATGTGGTTTGACTACATGATTATTATATATTGTATAAAAAGTTTGAAAAACATTTGTTGAGGGAGAGCCTAGTTTCTTATTACAGATAGCCGATTTCTGTTCAATGCATGTAACCTTGGCACAAGCCTTCTTTCGTCTTTCATGTCTTTAGTCATGTTTCATAAAATGGCACGACCCCTGAAACATTCTCCAAGCAGTGCCCTGAAGAAACGTTCTGGAATGCGTTATTCCGCGTCAGTGATTTCCGTGTCCCAACGTTTTTGGTATTCCTAGACACAAGTGCCGGTCCTGCGTGCGGGGTGAGGGGCCAGGGCGGGAGCGCGCTCTGCGGCAAGTGGGTTGTTCTGAAGGGTGAGTCCGCGGAACGTGCGTTTCAAGAGATCCCCCTCCCCCCAACCGGCGAGCATTGGGCGCAGCATGCTAATTCGGAGTCGCGTGGCCTGGCGCTGCGTTTCGCAGAGCTCCGGCTTGGGGACCGACATTCGAGACCCGCGCACGGCCCGCACGAGGGGAAGGGGATGGGGCAGGGAATGGCGGGGCGAAGAGAGGCGGGGCGACGGGGGCGGGGCGACGAGAGGCGGGGCGACGAGGTGGGGGAGACGAGAGGCGGGGCGACGAGAGGCGGGGCGACGGAGGCGGGGCGACGAGAGGCGGGGAGACGAGAGGCGGGGCGACGAGAGGCGGGGCGACGAGGCGGGGCGACGAGAGGCGGGGCGACGAGAGGCGGGGCGACGAGAGGCGTGGCGACGGAAGGCGGGGCGACGGGCAGGGCGACGAGAGGCGGGGCGACGAGAGGCGGGGCGACGCGAGAGGCAGGGCGACGAGAGGCGGGGAGACGAGAGGCGGGGAGACGAGAGGCGGAAGATGCGGGGTGAGCGATGCGGGGTGAGCCAGGCGGGGCGAGCGAGGCGGGGCGTGGCGGGGTGAAGTGGGGCGGGGAAGTGTGGTGGCGAGGCGGGGTGGGGAGAGGACGGCGGGCCGGGGCGAGGCGAGGCGAAGGGGCGGGGGGGGTGGGGGAGGCAGCGGGGAGGCGGGGCGGATTTGGGAGGCGGTGCAGAGCCAGAGCAGCGTCTAACACGTTTTAATCCCTCTAAGGCTGCGTAGTGGGGCGCCGGCGGATGTTTGAATTCTCGTCTGCGCACAGAAGTCTTCTCTCAGAACGGCGCTACTGTCACAGGAGATTAATACACCAAGCCTTTGCTCCTACAGTGAAAAGAATGTTTCTTTCCCTGACATGTTGGGTCAGAAAAAAGGTTACATTCTAAATTTACTTTTCATATCTGTTTTAAATAACTGCAAAAAATAGAGAGCTCCTTCGCGTGTATCAATGTGGAATCCTAATTTGATTCTGATCTTTACACAGTTTTCCTCGTTTTACCGTCTTTACCTGAAACCAAAGGATAATTGCGAGTTCTTCATAGACATATTTTAGCTCTTTCATTCAACACTTTGGTAAACTTTTAATTGGCACGCGTGCCGCAAAATTAATTACGGCCATATAAGTTAAACACTGGGGCGTCTTGAATAAGAATGGCTTTCGTCCAGCGTATTGTGAATGATGGCAAGAATGTGAAGTTGTCAGTTTCTATTAAATGAACACAATTCTAGGAAAGTGCCTTTGTGATATTAATATCACATGACTTGGCTCCTATTATCTTCAATATTACATTCGTACGAATTCTATAGTAGTTAAGGAAAGTCATGGTCGTTAGACGAATTGCTTAACTACGTTCCATGAAGTCTCGGAAGTTTAGTAATTTGAGTCACCACGAATTCCTAGACGAACCGTCTGAGAACACCAGTTACTAACAGCGCCGATCTCCTAAACGGCCGGGAGCGTTGTCTCAGTGCATCTGAGTGCAACTGATGTCACTGCAGCACCTGTGACCAGGGGGTTCTAGGTTCCAGTCCCGACGACGGCAGTATTTTTGACACTAGCTTTTCAGCTAGGTCGAATTCAGTCGCTGTCTGAAGAAGAATTCTAACGGCTGACTGCTCTGATCGATATTTTTCCGTGGTTTCTCTGATAACTCCAGGCGAATGCCGGAGCAGTACCCAAACAAACGGACCACGGACCGAGCGCGCCATCTTTCCTTCCTCTTCATTGTCCTATCCTCACCCCTTTCACACACACACACACACACACACACACTTACATGCACTATACTACCACACATACCGGGAGATCCGTCAGGGACTTAGAACTTGTCCCGGCGGGGGCGGTGCCCCGCTGGTGGGAGTTAATGGTTGGGGAACACCCCGTTAGCCGACGGTAGGTCGGCGCCAGATCTGGCCATTCAGCGCGGGGAAGACCACCTCCACCTCCCGCCCAAAAATACGCACTACACTTACGAAATTAATGACCTTAGTAGGTGATGCACCCAGAATCACTAACAATCAATGAATCCTGAACGAAGGGATAAAACGTGACTGACTGCGACCTGACGAGACAAAAATTCAAACATGTCAAGGAAAATTACTCCAGATACGCTCAATGCCCAAGAAGGGCTGAGAGATGCTAAGATGCAATTTTTTTTAAGAATACAATTACCGAATTTATGTAGTCTTTGGTAATTCGAGTCATCAGAGAAGGTGGATAATACATAATTGATTGATTGTCTGAATAATTGATTGATTGCCTAAATATGCGCCAAAGAGACAGACAGAATCAACAGGAGGAAGCCAACTGGTATCCAGCTTTGTCCACCGCAAATTCGCCTGCACCAATTGCCATGCCAGCCGCGCGGGGGCGCGCCACCGGCGGAGCAACTCAATTCCCTCGCTGCGCCTGCCTGCGACCGAGGCGCTCCCGGCGGCCAACGCGGCCACGAAGCAAAGGCTGCCTCGTCCCCGCGGTCGGTCGCGTTGGTCGCTAAAGCTGTGGCAACGAATTGCGGCGGCAGGCGATGCGATGTGATGCGATGCGTGGGGGCACCGCTTTTATCTTTCCCGCTATTACGCAGTTCATTGCGGATTACCGATACAACTGAACCATATCGACGTCATAATATCTGTGATCTGTATGAGCCCACTATGATTTCCACTTTGATCAATCTAAAGAGATTATGATACGGAATACTCTACATTGCCAACATTGCGCTACAGTTGATATCATGCCATCTTGAAAATAATGCATTGTACACATTACTATCTAGTACAAAATCGTTGATAATGATAGTCTTACTATACGAAAGTAGTTTCGTCTTTTTACAACATTATTTTTATTATTTGAAAGTTATTTTTAAAATATTGAGTGGTAACTTAAAAACATAACTAGCATTTAAGAAGTTTAAAAGTTTTTCATTTAACAGATTTTCAAATTGCTCATAATTACTCGTTCACGTGAAGTTCAAGTTGAGTATTTTTAAAACGAAATTTGCGCATTAAAGAAATTATTTCCCTGGAAAAATAATTATTTTGTTTAAAATTTTCATTATACACGTCTCGCAGTCATTTGATACATTATAATATAACTTGATTTTACATAAGTTAAAGTCATTTTTACATAACTTGATGGTGGCGTTATGGGGTTGTCTAACCCCGTGACGTTACTATATATATATATATAATTCCTCAATATTTGAACCATGAGGGAACAAAGGAGAAAAAGAAACGAATTTTACCTGAACAGTGATCTCAAGAACTCTGACCTGACATTATAATTGAGTACGAATTTACAAAACTCAACATCTACAAAATTCAGATTTTTCAGGAGGACGGTTTTCTTTATGAGCAATAGCCGGTGAGGTTTGTCAGACTACGGTTTTTCATAAAATGTCAGTTCTAAACAATTTTCTCATTCACGTACCTTTAAAATACCTTGTTTAGTATCGATTGATGAGCATATTTTATGTAGTTTGATGTTCTGGGATATTCTCCCCAATTTCATAACCATTGTATCCCCTCGTCAATCATGGAGTGCGTCCTTCGTCATTGACAGTCAGTTGTAGATGTTCCTCTGTGTACGTGGTAAACGCGATTATCCCGTTTGTACTCGTATATTGTTTTATCTAATTTAAATGTTGACAGTGCACCAAACCTTTGCCAAATATTAGTACTCGACCCTTATCAAATAAACTATGGATTATCAGTTAACGTACCCGAGATAATCTCGGGCCCAATGACCTCGGATTACAAGTATGAACAAAATAAGAGTTGATAAGAGGTAAAATGTTCATGATTTTGCGCAAAATATGCAAAAACACGTTGTTGATAAAAGTTGAACCAAAATAAAATTACTTCTATGCATTGAACATACTATAACATCATTTTTAACAGGGAGATATTTTAGAAATGGCCTTGCTGTGTATATATATATATATATATATATATATATATATATATATAGTAACGTCACGGGGTTAGACAACCCCATAACGCCACCATCAAGTTATGTAAAGTAGCTCACTAACAGAGAGGACTAGGGTACGCGGCGGAGCGATGGCCGGTAAACACGCCATCTGCCCACAGCTTTTCAAACTACAACGCCCGAATTAGTGAGTGATGTTTTTCCGTGAGTTCACGAAAGGAGGAGAATACGCACACCTCCAAAAATTTCCCCAGGCGCGAGTATCATAAGTATCGCGGCGCGCCTCGGAGGAACTCTCTTTTACGGCAACTGCGGCGGCGACCAGAAGAAACTCTTTTGCTACAACTGTAACGCCGAGACAAATAGATAGTATAGGAGTTTACTTTAACTTGATAGTTAAAAGCTAGCTCGGAAACCGTATCTTAGAAAAGTGAAGTAATTAGGAGATTGAGTGCAAAATCATTCGTCGCGGTCACAATAATTCGGAGAGCAAGCCAAGTAACTGTTTTGACATCGGAATAACTTCAAAAGTTGTAAAATTCGCGCAGAAGGACAGTAATTTAATCCAGCATCTCACATTGCACGCTGAGATCACACATGCCTAAAGTGTGGTAGGTCGGCCGAGCATGTGAGCATAACTCTTGCAACATTAATAATTTCGAGGCTGGAAGCGCGAACGAACGTGTACGAAACGGTGGAAGACGGACGACCCCAGGAAGAAAGAAGCGTAGGCGAGAAGGACTTGGTCTAGAGCGAGGATAGTACGGTTTCGGAACGAGAGAAAGGTGTGGAAATTGGTGGCTTGGCGGCGTTCGAGCGGAAGGAACTGCTTCGTCGCAGCACAGCACGCGAGACGACGCAACGCGGGGCGAGCGGCAGAAAATCCCCAAGGTTACCTACAGGCGAGCGACGCAGAGCTGGTGAGGTAAAGGCAGTGTTAAAAGTGGGTGAAACGTCTAAAATAGGAGGGAGAAGTATTTCGAACTGTGTGAGGGGCAGTTTCCAGGCCATTTACCGCACGTGTCAGTAGATTCATTTAAAGAAGTCTACCTTGTACAATTTTACGTAAATGATTCAGAAATTTTATATGTTGTACAGTTAATATTATCCAGAAAGATCACTTTGTTGTATTATGTTTCAAGTAATTGCTTTTGTGACATGTAAAAGGGTTTGAATTAAGTAACGTGAATGCCACGTATATTTTTTTGTGTTCAGTATTATAGTGAGTGCGAAGCCCAAGGCTAGCACCTGTGAAAGGGTTTCTTTGAAACAAGTATCAAATTCATTTGAAAAGAAGCCGTGCACGGAAAACTAGAGGCCAAAAGAGTAAATAATTTAGTAGGGGAAAAACTCAGAAAGGAGTAATTAAATCCTAAATTGTAGTTGATGAAAGTGTGTTCAGGCAGTCGAGGTGACGCCTATATGTTTTGTTTTTTTGTCTTGTTTCATTTTTTCAGTGACCAGCTACTTAAAGTGCAATAACCTATTGTGAAATTGCGTCACTGTAAATTTTCTCATTGAATATACGTTCATATTATTATTATTTTATTTGATTCATTGTGTTAAGGGTTCAGACCTTTCTCATACCCGAAAGATCCTGCTTCCTGAGAATTGTAAGCTCGCTTCACGAGCATTCATGCTATCACGATCCACCACGTGTGGTAAAGTAGGTAGGTATGTGTGTTACAATATATATATATATATATATATATATATATATATATATATAAACAAGAACTTTTCAACCTATAACTTTAAAAGAGGAACTAAAAGTTACACCGTTACTCAAAGAAATGGAAAACAAGGCTCTAAAGTGGTACGGATATGTTATTAGAATGGCAGAGGATAGAAATTGTGGGAATTCTGATGTGGTATTGTTGACGTTCTTATAAGAAGAAATAAAAGAGGTCATATTTGTCAACATATTATGCAACAATATGTTGACGAAGATGACCTCTTTTATTTCTTCTCAGAGGATAGAAAGCCGAAACAAATTATCGAAGCCAGTCCAGAGGGAAAGAGACCACCTGGAAGGCCAAGAGAAACATGGGATGCCTATATACATGATATATGCCAAAGGAGCGGAGGTTCTCTACGAGAGGTGAATCGCAAGGCACAATACCAAAAGGAGTATGTCAAATGGCTAACCCGACGCTGAGAGTCATCAGGGGAAGAAGAAAAAGAACTTTAAAAGAGTTAATTTTACAAAAAACTTTTGGATGAAATATTTCTAGGAAATCTGACTTTAATATTGCAAAGAACATAATATTTAAGATAAAACACACACAATGAAATCGAAGAAGAAAGCTTTAAACGGCCCCCTACCTCCAGCTCACTGCCCACACTTCAATATTTTTAGTATAAAGTGCGGTAGGTAGCAACAAACTATCATGCCAAGTTCCAAATCTCCGGACCGGGAGAGATGGCTCAGGGTATCAACTGATGTCACTACAGTCTCTCTGACCAGGAGGTCAGAGTTCGAGTCCCGACAGTGAAAGGATTATCGACACTAGCTAGTCAGCTAGGTCGAATTTACTCGCTGTCTGGAGGAGAATTCTAGTGGTCGGCTACACTGATAGTTTTCCATGGTTTCTCCGATCAACACCAGGAAATGCTGCAGCAGTACCCTAACAAAAGGGCCACCTACCGTGCGCGATCTTTCCTGCCTCTTCCTTGTCCTATCATCACCCCTTTCACACACTTATACTAACGACAGTAGGTCGGTGCCAGATCTCGTCATCCAGCGGGGGAAGACCACTGCCACCTCCCGAGCAAAAACACGCACTACACTTACGGGACTAATGACATAGTAGTTGACACGGCCGGAATTACAATCAATCAATCCAAATCTCAGGACTGTACACAAAAGTTAAATAAATGTGATCAGTGGATGTAAGAGACGTTTTCTTTAATTGATAAGTTGTCAGAATATTCAAAAAACATTAATTAGATTACATTTTAAATATATTTTAAATACGTCACAGGGCATGAAACCATAATTCAGAGAAAAATAATATATTGTTAACACTGTTCCTGACTCGCAGAACCTAAAACATTGTGGGTACAATACCAGTCATAATTATATGTATGTTATGTCACACAAGAGTCGAACACTTAGATCAACATTTTTATCTCTGGAACTTCACCAGCAATATCTTTCCTCCATTTACGTTTCAATTGCCAACTATCCCATCAGCAAACTTTCAAATACATTGTTTGCAAAATAATAGAAAAAACTGAAAGATGTTAAGTTAAGCAAAATCTGCCATCTTTTATATCTACAATCATTTTCACCGAGGTTTATAAAATCCTGAATACAATGAATTCTCTCTCGGAATACTGGAAACGAATGAAAGAGGACCTCTTCGAATCCTGCGTGGAACTCTCTCAGAGAGTCGTTTCAGCGTTCCTGCGTGGAACTCTCTCAGATAGTCGTTTCAGCGTTGGTGCCTAAGCGTGGCAGACATGGCTTTGTCATGCAACCAGAATCCCATTTGCGCGGCTCCCGCGGCCACGAATGCAAGCCCTCATTTTTCATGCCGTCGCCCGCCGCGCTTCACCTGCCTCACAGTGTGAGCGGGAAAGGCGTCGAGCGGTAGACAGGATGCGCCTCCGGAGCAGCTGCTTCAAGTATTTCCGGCTGGGATAGCTCTGTGAAAACATTCGTTGCTGCTGCGGCATTGCGGGTCGGGAGTTTCTGGGATTCGAGTCTCGACAGTGGCAAAAAGCAGTGTTTTTTTCTATTTTCAATCTACATACCATCAATGGGAGGTCCCTTTTAACATACTGAACCCTAATCAACCACATAAATACATCTATTGCTCGTTATATTTACGGAATAATACATACCCTCCCAAAACACCTTTCCTACCCCCATATTGATTTATATTATCTATTACTACAGGAAATACAACATTATATGCTTCTCACATTCGTCTACTCCCTGCCCTCTCTCACTTATTTCTGTTACACTGTAATAAAAACTCGTACTATTTTGGGAACACTCGTACTATTTTTCTGCGCATTGGGTTACTTCAAGCTCACCGGCTCCGGGCGGGCCCGCGTGCCGTATCGTCGTCGCCTCGCCCGCCTCGTGACTTGGACTCCTGCTGCCGCCTTCCCTCTCCGGCCGCGCCTGTCCCATTCCCATGCTGCACCACGCTTCGTCGGGCATGGCGTTATCCCTCGCCGCCAATTCAGCAACTGTTATCTCATATGGATCGACTCCTGTCCATTTTACGATGGTTATAATTATGGGGCGGATTTTGATGACCTAGAACATCACCTAACATGATCAATAAAATGCTTTAAAAATACCCTACAACCGAAGAAAAATGACGTAAAAAATCTTATCAAAACCAGTTCAGATGAACAACTCAAGCTGTTGGATTCGTTACTGATGTAATCGAGGCTTCTTCCATTCGTTCGAGTGAACTCAGCTTCCAAACTTTTGATTTAGTCGTTTTTTTACCCTGAAACCTCAGTCTTTAATTATCCCGAAATCGGTCGAACTGGCAATGGCGCTGATGTATGTCCCAATAATTACGTACTCACAACGGCTGTCAAAATAATTTCAGAGCGAACAAATCGAATAGACTACTGAGTAATTCTGTTAAGAACATTGTTGTATCTAGTAAATATTATTTGAAGCAAGTACTATTAAAATGACATTAAAATCAATGAAATCAGCAAAAATGCTTTAAAATGACCGAAATGGGTAAAAAAATAACTTATTAGTCGAAATCGACAAAAAAATTCAATATAACGACGTAAAAAATGGATCATTTCCTTTTGTCATTGCATAGAATGAATTGCTACACTAACTGGCATTGTTATAATTACATTTCATTAAAATCCGCCCCCTAGGTATAACCATGCGCCACACTGCCACGCACAAAGTGTTCCTATGTAAACTACTGTATTTCACTCTATTGTTGGATCTCTCTCGTGGTTATCTTCTCTTTTATTAGAGTGGACTTTTACACGCCGCGAATACCGATGGTGATACCACTGAACACTTTGTCTCTTTGGAGAATTTCCTTTACCTCCAAGTCCATTTATTAGACACACCGATGATGTCTCACCATGTCCATCTTACTCGTGCTTACACTGCCGCCCACGTGTTAACACGTTCGCGCACTACCTCACACCACTACTGTTAATTAAATCTCTACTTTTTCCCTTCACTCGATATTAGGCGGCCATTTAGGCGGCGGCGATGGTGTAACGCGTATCGTGTTATACCTCAGTTCGCGGGTTCAAACCCGATAGAAGCCGTGGATTTTTAAGGGCGAAAAAATCCTTCGTACGCCTTCCTTCGGAGGGGAAGTAAAGCCGTCTGTCCCATGTTAGTAGATTTGCTGCATGTAAAAGATACTCAAGCCTAAATGAAGCCTGTGAGCTAAATTCAAATTGCCTGTTTCGTCGCCCAAGCAATACCTTCTTTCTCTCCTTGAAGGTGAAAGGGGCGTAACGAAATTTGCGTGGTCAGACGGACGAGCAGGCCTCGTGACCTGAGACTCGCCATGTAAAATAAGGCATTCATTCATTGTTCACGATGAACTGTTCGTTGGATTCCATTCTAGTTGGTTGCTTGTTTGGTTAGTGATTCCTGGTGCGTCAACAGCTCAGGTCATTAGTTCCGTAAGTGTAGTGCATGTTTTCCCCCTAGGGAGATGGCGGCGATCTTCTCCTGCTGGATAGCGAGATCTGGCCTAGCGCTGGACCCTAGGGCCTACCGTAGAGCGCCGACTTACCGTCAGCTAGCGGGGTTTCCCCCTAACCAAGACTCTCCCACCAACGGGGCACCGCCCCAGCCGAGACAAGCTCTAAGCTCCCGACCGGTCTCTCGGAATATGTGGTAGTTTAGTGCATGTTAGTGTAAGTGTGTGTGTAAGGGGAGAGAATAGGACAAGAAAGAGGAAGGAAAGATCGCGCGCGGTCCTTGACCCGTTTGGTAGGGTACTGCTCTGGCATTCGCCTGGTATTGATCGGAGAAGTCTCGCTAAAATAAGGCGTTCATTCATATTAATCAGTATTCAGCCCTGCTTTGCACCGTCTTTCATGTCGATTTTAGACTCAATGTGTTCGGAGTTTTCATTTACTCCGGACCCTCACCACCATTTCCATGCTTGCTCTTCGCCGTCATTCCCTCTCCAGCGCTTCCTGCCTTCTGCCTGCCCGTGGTCTCGTGCCCTGTCCTTGGCCCGGCCTCGAACCGTTCTTATCTGATTTTTCTCCATAGAGTCATTATTGCTGGCGCAATTTGACTATTATGGTAACTAAAAATGCGTTGCATTTCAATATGTTTATTACGGGTACTTCTTAAATGTTATTGCATTTTTTAAGTGCATTGTTTTAAATAACATCTAATGAAGTTTCTTCCAAGCCCGAAAGTTTTGAGTGAAAATTTGTTTCTCGTTGCGCATTTTCAGTAACTCTAAAAAGGCATTTTCTTAAAAGCGACTCCAAATGTTTCAATGAAAATGTGACCACAAGGCAAGGTTTTGTTCTTCTCTAATACTCTTAGTCAAATTACAAATTCCGCTATTAGTAAACGGAAAATTTGATGAATTGTTTTTTATTTTTCAAAAAATACACAAATGTAATTTTTTCAAAATCTCTCACATCGTTAAAATTTACATTGTAGATGTATTCCCTGTTTAATAGGTTTGTTGATATTTGACCATCAAATTATCTCTAATGATCGCTCATTTAGTATAAGAGAAGTAAAAATGGCGTATTTTCGAAAACTTCTTTACCAAATTTTTTTGAAACCGATTGCAATTTTTCTCGGAATCCACCATATTAGAAAAGAGTTCACATTTACACGATATTCCGAAATCTTGATTTTGACTGTTATTTGGAGCTTGAAAAATAAAAAACTAGTTGTGCTACAACAGTAAGTGCTTTCTTCTATAATTTCTATTGGCAAATCGGATCTGCGCGAATTTTAGAAGCGTACTTTTCTCTCTTGAAAAAATATTAATGAGACAACATAGAGCTATTTTTGATAAAATTTTGAGAACTACGTTGGGGATTCATATAAAGTAATCATCAATCAAAATAACCGTTTAATTAAAGGGGCCGTGTCGTTATCCAGAGAGACCGGGGAGACCAATTTAAAATAAAAGTCCTGCCGACGATTTAGCCGGTAGCGTTTTTCGCAGGCAGAGAGACAGACGGACAGACCGAGACGGACATACGCTTTGCCGTGAACAAATTCTTCTGTATCAAGGATCCACAAAACGTTAATTCTGTATATAAAAAATTGTTAGAGGAAATTATTTACAATATATTGAAACAGGATTTATCCACAGTTTTGGTATCAGGACCTCAGAAATACGAGTTTTTATGTCGAGAAATTGTCGTTTTTTAAACAAAACTACAATACTTTTTCTATACTACGTAAGTAGTCTGAGAGAAATTAAAAATATTTTAATGATGAATATGACTATGCGTTGATATCTATTTATTGATCCGCACAATCCAAATTATAATTCTCACAATTTACTTGTCATTGACGATTTGTAATATTGTTGAAATAGAAATTACACGCATCAATCCCTAATATTTTTGCTACATTTTCTCATACATAGAAGAATATTTGAGAAATGCGAGAGAAAGATTAAAATAATTGAAATACTAAATTGGTTGTCTTAATGGTAAGTAGTCTATAAAGATGCCATTTCTATAAACACAAAGCAAAATTTGTTCATAACTGCATTTCAACCTTAAACACATTAATTACGCTGTTTGTTTTTAATTCAGAAAAATTGATGGTGACGAACTCAGATGAAAAGTGTATGTTTTAGTTGTGTTGAAGACGGTGAAATTTAAAGATGTTTCTATGTATGCAATCACCAATATACAACAACCTTCAAAACCAATGCGAAGAAATAGTAAGGAACCAATACGAACTAGGAGATACGTTATAGATGTTTGGATTTCTATAGTTTGTCAACAGGAAGGCAGGTTAATGTATTTGTCCACGAACATACCATTTTTCGTAGTACCAGGAAATGACCCTAACGACATTTACTGTGTGGCCTGTTTCCCAAGATATGATTTCAAAATGCCCTGTTGGGAAATAGCTTTCGAGTTATGTGGCTCACGCCCCCGGCAATTTCCCCTTGTTATTCTCTCACCATGGTCTACCCTGTTCTCTTCAATCACACCGCCCCGCCCGCCGCCCCGCGCTCCGCTCGCGTCGCCCTTACCTGTCATCGCGCCCGCACCCACGCGCGAATCCATTTCCATTAGCACGGGTTCAGCACAACTACAAGCTCATCGCCGGATTAATGCGAACTGCGATTTCAGGAATAGTGCAAATGAACTATCACGCTACGTTACATCTCTCGTGTTACAGAACCGGGAGCGTTGGCTCAGTGCATCAACTGATGTCACTGCAGCGCCTCTCACCGGGAGGTCCTAGGTTCCCACTCCCCACGGCGGCAGGATTTTCGACACTAGCTTGTGAGCTAGGTCGAATTCAGTCGCTGTCTGGAGTAGAATTCTAGCGGCCGGCTGCTCTGATTGGTAGTTTTCCGTGGTTTCTCCGATAAACACCAGGCGAATGCCGGAGCAGTACCCTAGCAACCCTAGCAAATGAGCCACGGACCGTGCGCGATCTATCCTTCTTCTTCCTTGTCCTATCTTCATCCCTTACACCTACACTAACATGCACTACAGTACCACACATGCCAGGAGGCCGGTCGGGAACTTAGAACTTGTCCGCGCTGGGGCGGTGCCCCGCTGGTGGGTGATACCTGGTTGTAGAAAACCTCGCCTTGTCGACAGTAGGTCGGCGATGGATCTCCCTACCTAGTGGGAGAAGATCGCCGCAACCTACCGATGAAAACATGCACTACACTATTGGGATCATTGAGCTCAGTAACCTATTGGATTAGATTAATAAGCCAGCGTTCCTGTTGGCCCTCGAGTGACTCTGACTAGGTGGTCCTAGAGCTTGAATCTCGATGGTAGCGGATTTTTGGCGCTTGCTATGTAGTTCTAATTCAATGGCAGTCTGGAGAAGATATTGCGTCCGGCATCTCTAAACTGTAGTTTCTTCGATAGGTACCGGGCGAATGCCGGAACAGTACCCTACCAAACGGACCGTGCGTGTTCTTTCCTTGATCTTCTCTGTCGTTTCTTCTTGCCTTATGCCTTATGAGAACTGGGAGGCACGTAATAGATGATTGAATCTCTGTAGTTTGTCACCAAGAAGGCTGCAATAGTTAAGTGTATTAGTCCACAAACATACCATTTTTCGTAGTACTAGGAAATGACCCAAACGACGTTTACTGGGTGGCCAGTTTCCCAATGTACGATTTCAAAATGCCCTGCCCGCGCTTACTCTAACTCGCAGTACTCGCACGTGTCGGCGCGTCGGAAGACTAGGTGGAAGCTTAGAGCTTGTCCCGGCTAGAGCGGTGTCCCGCTGGGGGAGATACATGGAGGGAATAACCTCCAGAAGCCGACGTATAGGGCGGCACTGGTTCTCAACATCCAGCAACTGGGAAACACTGCGACCTCCCGGGTCTAACATCGGGTCTATCACTGGCGTGACTAATGACCATAGCGAATGACGTTCCCGAAATCATTAGTCAATTCTTAAGAGTAGTCTTGCTTTTATCTGCCATATTTCTTTGCGAAAGATGACTTCTGGAAAACTACATGGAATATTTTTCTTCTAAGTTTAATATAAATACATGAGGTTTCATTTATAATGATTGAGATCTTGGTATGTTTCTATTTGGCGTTACTGTGTCGGTAGTCAGTCTTCGCCGGCCGGCTGCCAGTATCCCTCATCCCTGGGCCTAGTTAAATTCCCTTGCTTGGGGGTAAGAGCGACAAAAGGCAAACATGACGTATTCTCTTCACTGTAACTAACAAGATCCGCCAGCTCCAGCTTTTCTTCGTCACACAGCTACAGAAGCTTGGACGATTTTAAAGGAAAGCTACAACTCCATTTTTGTCACGACAAGGAATCGAACCCGGCACCACAGCACGGGAAGCTAGTACATAAGCCATCCCAGAGGCTGAGATATTGGTTATGAGCTAAAAATAACCATCTACAAATATCAATTACAAAATTTCCAGTTGACAAACGCTGCACCCGGTGCGCCCACGGGCTCCTCCACTCCTCCAGCAACCACCCACTCTATTCCATGCCATCACCCTTCCGAGACCCTCACCACTCCCACCCCACCCCACACCACGCGGTGTAGGCCCGATGTCTCACACGCCCTTTGCGGCTGAGGAATGCCAAGGCCTCAGGGCCGATCAATACATTCCGCGCGGCGTCTTCGCCCTGGGCTCGGATCGCCCTCCGAGGGCGCGGCCTCCTCGCGGGCCTCTGATCGCCCCGGCCTCAGCGCCCACCTCGCGGCCCCGCGGCGGTCGGCTGGCCGGAGAGGGCGCGTCGTCCTCCGGTGGCGAAAACAGCGCGCTTTTTGTGGGTTCCCTTTAATCGCTTACTCCTGACATGCCGGTGCTCGGAGAACAATGACGGACCCCAGTGGCGGATCAATGACAGACCCCAGATTGATCGCTTGATTAGTGAATCCGGGCGCGTCCACCCCTAATGTCATTAATCACACAAGTATAGTGCATGTTTTTTTCCCTTTGGAGATGGTGGTGACCTTTCCACGCTGGATGGTGAGATCTACCACAGTCCTTTCTGTGGGATAGCGGGGTTTTCCCTAATCAGGTATCTCCCACCAGCGGGGCACCGCCCCATCCGGGACAAGTAAGTCCCCGACCGATCTCCCGACGTGTGTGGTAGTGTAGTACGTGTTAGTGTGTGTGTGTAAGGGGTGAGGATAGGACAAGGAAGAGGAAGGAAATATCGCGCGCCTCCGTGGCCCGTTTAGTAGAGTACTGCTCCGGCATCCGCCTGTTATTGATCGGAGAAACCACTGAAAAATACTATAATTCTCCTCCAGATAGAGAATGAATTCAACCTAGCTATCTAGCTAGTGTCCTGTCACCGTCGGGACTGGAACCTAGGACCACCCGGTCAGAGGGACTGCAGTGACATCAGTTGTTGCTCTGAACCAACACTCCCGGTCGGGCCATAGAATAAATTAAACATAATTGAAGGAATTATTTTATTTTTAAAAACTAATAATTATTTCATTCTGCAATATAATGTGCTCGTTTTCTGACTGGTTTTCATTATTTTTAGTTTTTGAAGTATAACGAGGACACTTATTTTCAATTTTTTTCTATTCTTTCCGTAGAGGCATAGAGGGCAACATCATTTTTTGAAAACTAAGTCAACATTTGCTATGTTGTTAAACAATGTATAAACAAATATATTGGAATGACGCTGAGGTTCGTCGTTCAACCCTCTCCCTATTGGTATGAGACTGTTAAGAGCAGATATTTTTGCTGAAATTTGAACGCAATTTTTATGCCGAATGAATTTCAAATGCAGCAATGAGAGTCCGACATAGTACTCTGAACCCGAGAGTTCTTTGTAAAGTGACGGAAGTTCCATTACTTCTGCATTTCCCATGTCCGCTTGTACCTTTGTGGAAGTGTCTAAAGAGCTAAATCATGGTTCTGATTTATACATTTTGTTAATCTCCCAGCTTAGGCAAAAACGCACCACACTCTAGTCCTATCCAGTGTAATGTGACGGAATTGAAACGGAGAAATTAAAACCTCTCATGCGAGTGCGTTCATTAAAACACAATTATATTAATTTTAATTACTAAATGAAATAAATATACATTAATCGATGAACGACACGTTTTAAAAATGCTTGAGGTGCGATTTCATAAAATCGAATTTATATTATTTTTCGTTGGCTACTCTCAGGCGCACCTATCATTTCCCTAGATGTGTAAAAGAGTCATTGTGTTTGTTGTTGTTGTTGTTATCCCAACCGAACAAGTAATGCATCGGTGCGATTTTATAAAATTTTATAAAATCCATTTTCTTTTTCGTTGGCTACTCTCCGGCCTACCAATCATTCGCCTAGACATGTTAAAGTGTCATTGTGTTTGTTTGGTCGGGGAAACAACAACAAAGAGCGCCAGTGGGCATACCTTCCTCATTGGAAGCGCAAGTCCATTCTATTTACCACCGCACTCCCCCGCCGTTGACATCAAAGCGACCGCCGCCGCACGCGCTCTGTTGTCGTGGAGCGCCCCCGCAACCTGTGTGCACCGGCCTCTGGCGGGCAGGGGCGGGCTGGGCTCAAAGCCCTGCACCCGGCGAATTCCCCGACTCCAGCTAATTAGTTGCACCTGTAAATTGATTGTCCCGAGAATAGTTCAGGTTGTTAATACGCCTGATGTGAAAGATTAAAGGGTGTAGTAAGATCTTAGGCCGGCAAGTTTAAAGAGTGTAACGCGAAGGAATGCGCTCAGTAGTTTATGCACTCGGAATGCTTATTCACGCGCACTCAATCCGTGGCTCCCTGCCTCAAGGCGCGTCTCCCAATTTTCTTTGTATTTGTTGCGTCTTCCTAACGATTGGTTGGTTGTTAGTGATTCCGGGCGTATTAACAGCTTAGGTTAGTACCGTAAGTGTAGTGCATGTTTTCCTTCGGGAGTCCTGTGATCGTCCCCCACTGGATGGCGAGATCCGGCCCCGACCTACCATCGGTTGGCGAGGTTTCCCCCTAACCAGAACTCTCCCACCAGCAGGGCACCGTCCCAGCCGGGACAAGCTCTAAGCTCCCGACCGGTCTGCCGGAATATGTGGCAGTGTAGTGCATGTTAGTGTAAGTGTGTGTGTATGGGGTGAGGATAGGACAAGGAAGAGGAAGGAAAGATCGCGCGCGGTCCGTGGCCTGTTTGGTAGGGTACTGCTCCGGCATTCGCCTGGTGTTGATCGGAGAAACCACGGAAAATATCGATCAGAGCAGCCGACCGCTAGAAGTCTCCTTCAGGCAGCGACTGAATTCGACCTAGCTGACAAGCTAGTGTCGAAAATCCTCGTCAGGACTCGCCGCCGTCAGGAATCGAACCTTGTACCTCCCTGTCCCCATTTTCCAAATTCTCCCAAATAACTGTTCCAACGTTTCTGATTACATTTTGTTGTTGGGTAGTGTGAAGATCGTATAAATAGAATGGTGCAGGTCTCGTATTCGTTGAAAATCCTGATGTTACCATAATTGCAAAAGTTCAATATTTTTTTCAGAATCTTCCTACATCTCAAACATTAAAGACAGATTATTGTCTTAATAAAATCTGTTCCTCAAAGAGTTTTAGATTCTGTAATAAGGTTATATACAATTTATTGAAAATTTGAATACTTTTTCGCGTAATAATGCGTTAAAATAGGGCGAGAAAGTACATATTGTTTTTGCATCTCTAGTTATAAATGTAGAAGTCTGTATTGTCACAGTCTGTACGCTGTTGTCGAGAGGACCTCCTG
This sequence comes from Teleogryllus occipitalis, assembly GCA_011170035.1. Taxonomy (NCBI): domain Eukaryota; kingdom Metazoa; phylum Arthropoda; class Insecta; order Orthoptera; family Gryllidae; genus Teleogryllus; species Teleogryllus occipitalis. The sequence goes on along the minus strand of BLKR01016304.1, from coordinate 6,011 downwards.
GTAGCATTTCCGCGTACGCGCCTCCCGTGTCACTAGCCAGCGACCAGAATTAGGGCAGAATTAGGAAAGGAATACGATTTAGGACGTTGCACAAGGGTTAAACAAGCCCCTGTGAAGCAGACAAACTCGTTTTGTCGGAACAAATTTCACGTGAGTTTGTCCGAGAAACAAACCCTGACCTTCTTGTTGGAAAGCGAATTACTTCGCTCTGAGCCACGAGCGCCATGACCTTCCTTCCCCGCGCCTTCGCCTACCACACCAGCTTGGTATCCGAGTCCCAGCTTGATATCACTGCAAGGGCATTGAAGCCTGATTTGAAAACTTAGAGTACATTAAATTTGATGTTACACACAAATTGCATGAAGTTAAATTTATATTTATACATTTAAGCTAACGAGTGGTTTCTCCAATGAACATCAGGGGAATGCCGGAGCAGTACCCTAACAAACGGGCCACGGACCGCGCGCGATCTTTCCTTCCTCTTCCTTGTCCTATCCTCTCCCCTTACACACACACTTACACTACCATGCACTACACCACCACATATTCGGGGAGACCGGTCGGGAGCTTAGAGCTTGTCCCGGCTGGGGCGGTGCCCCGCTGGTGGGAGAGTCCTGATTAGGGGAAACCTCACTAGCCGACGGTAGGTCGGCGCCGGATCTCGCCATCGAGCGGGGGAAGATCACCGCCATCTCCCGAGAAAAAACATGCATTATACTAACGGGACTAATGACCAAAGCAATTGACGCGCCCGAAAACACGAAAAAATCAATAAATCAATCAAGAAGGAATTTGTGTAGTCGATCCCGTTTATAGAACCCGCCATCAAATGAGAGCTTGATGATGGGGCGCATTACGTGATTGGCTTTAACCCTTCAGTGGTCACGTGGATTATTACTGTAAATGACTGTTTTTCATTCGCTGTTTACAGCTAAAGTGACAAACTTTTGACGTGGAACTTTCAGTACCTTTTGTAGAAGGCGCCGAGCTATTGAATAATGGCGAAATACGACTCAGTGATAACTGCTACACTAGCAATAAGCGACGGAAACACCTTGTATTACAATACAAATCCGCGCGACTACTCGCGGTTTATTTTTTCACCTTAGCTGACATCGTGAATATCGCTGCAATCAATACTCTGAATGTTTATGCAAAGAACAATATTGGAGAAAGTTGACAAGGAGAGGATTTCTAAAGGGTTTCGCTTTGTCTCTAATGAAATCAGACATGAAAAGGACGATCGAGAGAGAAACTGTTCCGACAGCAAAAAGAACATGTGGGAGACTTCTACTGGGAATCCGAGAAGGAACCGAGGGGCCAGCGGTCGCCAAAGGCCAACGAAGGACTTGGTATCTCTGTGGACGTCAACGAAACAAGAACACTCTACAGTCCTGCATACATTTTGGCTAGAAAACATCTGTGTAAGATGTTCATTTGATGTTGATATTGAAAGATATTCAGAATAGAGGCTCCAAATTTTTAAATAATTCTGTCAAACTGATTTATTACACAATTGCAATGCAAAGTAAATGAAGTGCACAAAATATATAGAGCACAAGACGTATCAAAAATAAACATCTACTTGCATATATTTAGTTTATTTATTATTAAAGGCGTAATACATTGAATTTTGTGTAACATTTAATATAATTTGTTACATATATACGTTCTAATCAATTTAATAGTATTTGTAACTGGTCAGTTTTTTAGATATCATTACTCGTCTCTATTTCAACTAAAAGACGATTAATTCGTAAAATATTATTAATGAGATTTTTAGTGAACTAAAATCGTAATCCACGCGCCCACTCGCATTCAGATCTAGAGCGCGACCACTGAAGGGTTAATACCAATCATTAATACAAAATGCGAGCTCCAATTAGAGTGGTTAAACAGAATATCTGCAATCAGGTCACTTAACTGAAATAATCAGCCACTGATCGTAGGCGTAGGTTCAGCACACGTTGCTAAAAGAGTCCTAACTCACAGCTGGTTACAAAGCTAACGTGCAGATATGAATTTTCTCGACACAATTTTATCAAAAGATGAGTGTTCTTTTACCAACAATGCTATCTTCAAATAATACAAACGTGTTATTGAGCATATCCACATCAAAGGTGGATCATAAGAAGTAAGATACCTTTTCTGGTCAGATACACTGTTTGGGTTAGCATTTTAGGCCTTTTTTATTTTTTATCCCGTTATTTCTGGAGCTCAAGAAAGAAAGTAAAAATTACGTATCTCCTATTTGTAACATATAGGTTTTACTGTTTTTGTCGATAAATAAATCAAATCAAATGAACTTGCCTGATAGGCAGAACGGCGAAACGTACGTGAACTTACTTACAAGGAAAAAATATTTTGGTGAATATTTCGTTGAAAAACATTTGCAGCATGCCATTTATGCACGACGTAGGCGCGTTCGCTTGCACGTGAAGCGATAATTCCCAGAACGCTGTTTCTGGAGAGGGCCTCCGAAAAGTTGGCCGCCGCGCGTTCCAAATCTGAAATCTCTGGATTTCTTCTCGTGGAGCTATTGTAAATTAAACGTGCATTCTGCTCCAGCGGAAAGCCAACAAGTTGAACTGAATTCAAAAAAGCAAAGAAGAATTCAGTCAAAAATTGAAGATATCAGAAATTCGCAAATACGTTAGCAGCATTGCATGTGCAACATTTATTGCTAATTACATACAGGAAAATAGAAATTTATATTTGAATATTTTTTTTTGATGTGCAGCGCTTTTATTTCCTTTTTTAAATAAAAGATAACATTTTTTTTTCATTTTCAATGAATAGTTCTTTGTACTTATAATTTTGTATTGTTTCGCCTTTTAAAAGTCATCTTAATTTTAGACCTGCTACAATACTGCAGTCTACGTCATTCTCACGTAAAATATTCAATGTATTTTCAAGAGAAGGGTAGAGAGATAACAAACGCCGTCAGGCATGACGGCAGGTGCTGCAGAGTTTGCTGCTTCCTTGCACAGATGAAGTTACCTCTGGATACAGTGTACTGCTACGGGATGTAACAAATTTTTGAATCAATTTCAGTAATTCAAAGCTAAACTCTTATCATAAAACTTACGCGTACATTTCGCACAATTCAGGAAACAAAATGTCGCGAGTACTTACTCGCGACATTTTGTACGACATACGACATACGAGAAAACTTGTATTCCTGCATTTCGGTGTAAAGAGCATATTTTTGTACCTTGTAAACCATACTTTTAAAAAATTCAAAGAAAAAATAACTTATTTGGCAGCCGGCCCAGATAACCGAGGTCGCTAATGCTGAAGAGTCTCGTTTCTGAAGGATCGCGGGATCAAGTCCTTCCCGAGGCATGGATCTTTGTGAATGTATGTTTGTAATTGTCCTTTCATCCTCCATCATCATCATCATCATCATAATTTCTTACTTCACTGCCCCCTCCCAGGGCTAAGAACCTTTGGGTATAAATATGGACTCAGCATTGAAATGCAGATATTCCCCCCAAAAACACGTGACGTGCACCCTGGGAAAATATGATTGGGCCTCGGTGGATACAATTGCACGTTCGCGTGGTCCAAAGATGGCCAATTCGCGACCAAAAAACTATTTGGGAGTAGATATCGCGTAAAAAGAGAAATTAGTTATATATGAAACATCACTTTTCTACGTTTAGTCCGCTTATCTATATCTATGTTCTGCAAACTTTAATGGTAAAATTTCAGTCGAGATTGTTTAATTGTAAAGAAAAGTATTATAAAGTATTTCAGTATAAGTTTTTTGTTTGTCTTATCCTTTTTGGTACATAATGTGGACTCCAACGGCTCGAAACCTGTGAACAAAGATAAGGAAGATACTTTTGCCGACCGTTCGACGGTGAATATCACTCCACAAACAGCCTCCGCATCCTTATCAGCTGAAGGTACCGATCTGCTCTGAAAAACGATCAGATTTCTACTGCATTATTGAGGATTTAGTTTTGTGATAGCCATATGCATGAAAATACAAATACAAGTGCAAATTCGAATTACACTTGTTTCTTTGTTTATAGGAAATAACATAATAAAAAATATTTTCGAATATTTTTGGCAGTTTCAATAAAATAAAAAGCAAGTAAAATTGTTCTTCTTCATCGGCCACATTAATTTTCGGCCTCATAAAATAAAATAGAAATAAACATAAGTTAAACAGGAAATACATTTTTATTTGGTAGAATAACCACAGGTATTAATTTCTGCTTGTAACTGACTTGAAATTGAATTCATAATTTGGTTGATATACTCGTGTAAAAATTGTGCCCATTCCACTTTTACAGCAAATTTCTGTACATTCTCCTCGAGTGTGTTCAAATACTGATGTTTAACTTTAACGTCTTTATTAAACATCATCTTTTCTATACCAGCAGCTCTATGCACCCCCACACCAGTACATTTCCATCTATGCTTGATCGTTGACACCAAGTTGTAGTTTTTCATTTTGCTTGCGCCATACTGTTCTCCTACCACCATTACTTCCAAAATTATTAATTTTGTTTCTTATTTGCAAACATTACGTTACGCCATCAATCAAATGACGTCTTCAAATATTCCTTTGCAAACCACTCTTGTATTTCTATTAACGATAAAAAGTTTTTCCTTTGCATTTTCCCGTTGTAGTCGGCATTCCTAATTACGCTTCTCAACATCAAAGTCCATACAATCATTTTTCTATATTAACACAGTTTCGACCCATTGAATAGAACATGAAGCGAATTGGGTTCATTTTTACTCCCTTAGTAGTAGAGCTCGTCTCGGAGACCTAACGCATGCACCGCCCCTCATTTCGAAGTCTTTCTCCTTTTTCCATCTCCTTTCCTCATTGCGGTGTTTTTATGCCTTCCCGAATCACTCAGTCCAATACCCGCAGTCCTACTTCCATCCTCCGCTGCTCGCCATCCATTCTTTCTTCACCATCCACCGTCGCCGCACCTACTCCCGCTTCCACCTCCGCCTCTGCCCACGCCTCTGCTTCCGCCCCCGTCATCGCCCCCCGCTATCGCCCCCGCATCCACCCCCGCATCCGCATCCGCCCCCGACTCCACCCCCGACTCCGCCCCCGACTCCACCCCCGACTCCGCCCCCGACTCCGCCCCCGACTCCACCCCCGACTCCGCCCCCGACTCCACCCCCGACTCCGCCCCCGACTCCGCCCCAGACTCCACCTCCTTCCCCCGCTGTTCTACGCCCTTCGCATGCAGCCCGCCCTCGAGTCGCGGGGTGCTTCTTCTCGGAAGCGCAGGCGACAGCGAGCAAAAGCGGGAAGGGGTGGGGGGAGGCGCGGAGGGATAGCGTTGGCGATGGGCGTTCGTTGAACGGCATCCTACAAAGAACTTTTTCCGAAAGCGTGAAGCCCAGCAGCTGCCGTGAACCTATAAAGGTATTATTTCCCGAAACATGAAATTAATATCTTCTGAAAGGTAACAAACCTTTGTTAAATAATTGATATTCAGGTGCTGCTAGTGCGCGACAAGAAAATCTGGTCAGGGACATGTTCGTCAACGTGCGTATTATCAAACGAATTCAAAGTGAAGTTCTGGCGGGGAGTCTGTAAAAGAGTTTCTGAGTAAATAAATTTCGCAGAAGCAAAAGAGAAGTGGTATTTATTGGTAATCAGTTCATTATTTGAGTGATTCCCGTAGAATAGTTTTACTGATGCCCTATTTTATGAGCATATTCTTTTCATTACGAATTAGAAGTATGTAAAATTTCATAATATCAGTAATATCTTCTGATCCACGTTATCACTGTTTTTGGTGAGAGAGAAATAAACAAAGAAATACGAATATTGGAATGATGATATATTATTGCAATAAATACTCTGACGTAATTGTTCTTAGCCGGACGTCCCTTCGGGATGGGCGGCCAACCCTTGGTGGTGACATTCCATCTAATGACGAAGAGACCCTGGATAGCTCAGCTGCCCAAACCTACAAAAGCTTATTTCTAAATACAGGTTGGAGGCGGAACACGTTTATTCTTTTAGA